>CAHIKZ030003993.1:1537500-1552500 GCA_903632075.3 Acanthosepion pharaonis
AAAAGGCGCTCACGTTATATTCCTCAAATAAATTTTACAGAGATTCCCACTGTAGAAAAAAATGAAATAAACTTGATAAAATTAGATAAACGTCTGGCAACGTATCAACACCTTAAATAAACAGCTATTTCTGCGATATTTTAAAGTTAAAGTAATTAATATTTGTTTCAAATAAGATTAATTAAACTTTAAATCAGCTAATATTGCTCAAAAAGTTTAAGAAAAATATGTTTTCGTAATGATTTTTTAATAAAATGAGTTGTATTGTGATGACAGATGTCTAAAAATGGCGCTAAAATCAGCAATTTTATCAATTTCAAAGCGAAACCCCCTTCCAGTCAATATAATTTAGTTTTGAAATACAGAAAAGGTATTTTTCTTATTGTAAATATTAAATTTAGTCTATTAGCTTGAAAATGAAACTGAAATAAAAACTTCAAGTAAGATTTTTCATTTTAAAAAATTACTTTTAAATCTTAGGTATAGCGTTTCTGTGGAGGTTCCTAAGTATATATATAAGAAAATCTAGTGAGGCGCCATAGCTTTTTCTTACCAAGTACTTCCTTGATGAATTTCATCTTAACATCAAGGAACTGGTTAGAAAAATAGAAATGATTATCATAAAAATAAATAGACATAATACGTCTATATTATTCAATGAAATATATATGAATATATATATATATGTGTGTGTCTGTGTGTGTGCGTGTGTGTGTATGTGAACAGGGAGGTCAAAATCAAGCGGCAATAATAACGCTTGGTTTTGACCTCTGTGTTCACTTTTATAAAATTGCGACAATTTACCCATCGCAACCTATATATATATATATATATATATATATATATATATATGATAAAATATAGAACAAATAGGAAACTTCGCCAGAGACTGAGGAAAAAACAGTTTTTCTCAGTCTCTGACAAAGCTTTAATAATAGTGAAACATGTTAGATTGAGAAACGGTTACTATTTGTTCTTTATTTCATCATCCTGTCGGATTCCAATCCATATTTGATCTGCATTTGATCTTTAACACCCCCCCCCACACACACAGACAGACACACACGTGTGTGTGTATTTTACTAATTGCTCACCAAATACAAAACCGACGAGCCACTCATGGCACAGGATTGACATCGATGAACGTGCAGAGATGGAAGACGTAAGAGCACACTTTAAGAGGATACGTAGGGAAAGATAACGATTAGCTCTCCAATTAAAGGGTTTAGATTTCAATAATCAGGGAAGCTTCATTGAAACAACGTTTTTTTTTTGGTAGAAAGCTGTGTAAAAAGAACTTCTTCCTTATTAACGGAATGCAAAGGAATGGGTATTATTCATCTCATTATCCATTGTATGCTTGTTTGTATATCGATGTTTGCTTTTTATTACGAGAAAGAGCAAGTTGTTATTGAATGGAAAAGCAGTTAAGATATAGACCTTTTGAAAATGAAGCTTCAGGAATGAACGTTGCTTCTTCAGTGATAATTACTGAGCTTATCTTCGTAATCTGTTCGAACTAATATCCTCTCCTTGTTCGTTATTATAATAACAATTTGGCCGTTGTATTATCCGTTCTTCTTCTGGTTTCTCTTGTATTGCCATTTATATTTAATCTAATTTGGTTTCCTCTTTTTCTAGCCACACATGATCTGTCATAATCTCTTTATGGATCATCGCTTTCCAATCTTCCTTAATCCTTACTTTTCAAGAGTAACTAGTCTTACGCTGATATTCTCTGATATGGAATAATTATACCAACCAAAATGAGGATATTAGTCCTAATAGATTATTTTGTAATAGCAATAACAATTTCTTAACTAAAATTCAAATTATATATATATATATATATATATATATATATATATATATATATATATATATATATATACGTGTGTTTGTGTGTGAAAGTGTGTGGATGTTACAATGGTAAAAATCCTGGTAAACCCAAAAAATTCCTCTCCATCTGAAAAAATAAGAAAAATATGATTTAAAACAGGACTTGGATTAGTATGTAAGTTTTTAAACAGATAATTCTAAATGGTTAACATATATCTCATATATTTCATATTTCGTATGACATAAAATGTAATATATATATATATATATATATATATATATATATATATATATATATTTGTGTGTGTGTGTGTGTGTGTGTGTGTGTGAATGTGTGTGTTGAACAATAAAAATATTAAAAAATTAAAATTTTCAGACACAATGGTTTGTCGATTGCTGAAAGAAGAACAATACATGTGAAAATGAAGCTCCATCTGTTTAAAAAAAACAAATGGTGCATTTGATGAAGGCCGTAGAAGAGATCGGTTGAAACATTGTAGTAATAGTAAAAAGCAATGAATGAGGTCAACGATCTGTAAGATACTTCAGTTAGAATTTCGGTGTTGGCTTTTCTTTGATCAGAGTGGCTTCTTAGTATTTTCAGTATGAGAATTGAAAATAATAAGAATTACAAGCAAATTTTCTCGACTTACATAATGTATTTCGTGAAACTCTGAAATCTTGCGCGACATTTTCATTTGGGTACATTACTTCTCCTTTTACCGTCCAGTCAGGCATTCTGGTCTCCAACCACTGAAGAAGAATTGGACAAAAAGAAAAAAAAAAAATCAAGAACGAACACAATTCTTTTTCCTCTCAGTTTTTCTTTCATTCATTTCTTTCAACTTTTGTTACTTTATTAAATGTATCAATTAAAATTGTAGCGTTAAATTATTGTGGGTAGTGTAACGATTATCAACGTGTAAAATGGAACCAGCGAGCCAAGTTCAAATTCTGGTCTCGTTTGTTGTGTTCATTTTTGTATTGATGTCTTTGGGTAACCAGTCTTGGAGAAGAATATCACTAGATTTAAAATTCTATAGAAAGCAACGGAACACCATTCCAGTACAATTCACAAGAAACAGCAATTCACAGATTAAAAAAGGAATATCTGAAGAGCTACAATCCTTTATGTTTTGTCATAATAAAAAAATGGAAAAAAATTGTGTGATGCGTTTTGTCATTTAAGACTTCATTGAAATATAGTTATATATATTTTTGATGGATTATATATGTATATAAAGAGGTGGCATATCAAAATGTAAGTGTTTAAATGTCGAAAGTCATGAGAAAAAAGTAACATCTCTCCTTGCAACAAACATCCCGTCAAAAAAGTAAAGGGAATAAATATGATAAATAAACTCATGACTAATTTAGATGTTAAATCCCTTCATACCAATAATATTAACAAATACTTGATGTTAACAAATACTTATTAAAAATCATCTAACACAATCCAAAATAAAACTCTCCCTAACAATAGCTTAAATCATAAAAAATTACAGATTCATCGCCAATCAATGCTAATTTAGCTTTAACAATAATTTTTATAAACAAAATATTTAGATGACCAATGGGTGTGCCTCTGAGTGGGGGTTAGTGTGTCTTTTCTTGGGGGGTCTTCCATCTTTTTTTTATTAACATGTCCCAATAAAACTACCTTACATGTCCTTGTAGATAAACTAAACAAAGTCAAACATACGATAGAATTTATTTACAAAACAGAAACAAATATGCTACCTTTTCCCGATATTATGTTACAATATACTGATAATGTCCATCGCAGATCAAGTAATAAAAATTACCTCATAAATTTCCATTCTCACCATAACAACAGAATGAAACCCGGAATAATTATCGAATCCTATATAAGAGCATTCATAATTTGTAGCACTCACTATTTACAGAAGAAATACATTGAACATAATTTTAAGCTCCTCCAATTTTCAAATTTAGTGGTAAATGGAATTACTGGAAGGGTTTTAGAATTATTCCTATAGGTTAATATATATATATATATATATATATATATATATATATAGCAAAAAAATAAATATGTTATAAAATCGCTACATAAATAGCCATTTTGTTTCAGCGCTTCTGGCGTCTTATCAAATGATGGCGTTGATTGTAAAATAAAGGGTTTTAAAAGGTTCAAATCGACCAAACATCCATCGCAAGGCGAAACGCTGTTACATAGGCTACAATGACTAATCAAATACAAGTATACGAGAATTCAAAAAGCTTGATAACGAACCTTGTTTATAATAATTAATGCCTTAATGTTAGGGTTAGACTAAAATAGAAATCATTCTAACTAATAAATATTACATTTTACTATAAAATTGAAAATTAAAAATTACCTATTTTAAGTTTTAAATTTCATCTGTATTAAGTTAAAAAATTATAAAATTATTTAAAGAAGAAATTGAGGAAAAAATACATATGTCTTGTTATTTATTGTTTTTATTGAAAGGACAAAAATTTAGTTAGAATAAACGTTAAAATCTAATGATGCTCTAAGCTTCGTTACAACTTAGATACATTTGAAGTGATCATATGGGCTGGGGAGGGTGAAATCTTGCATAAGACAATACATACACAATCAGATTATAATACACAAACACGCAGGCATATTTAGCTATATAAACACGCAAAAACACGAACGAAGTAGTAAATAGATGTCCACAACCCTTTAAAAAACAACAAAAAAGACAACATATACATACAATGAAAGGCATTTATAATCGATCATACATACATACATTAATAAAGACACACTTATATAGACACCAACAAATATTCAAATTTGAAAGTGTTAGTAAACGAATTCAAATATACTATTAAAATATAATTTACATAGGCAAAGATATATAGATAAAAATGGTTCAATAGATAAAATTTAATAGGAGTAGTATAGAAAAGCAAATATTCGTCAATGAACAACATATACATATATACATACATATATATATATATATATATATATATATATATATATATATATATATATATATATATATGTATGTATGTATGTATTTATTTAATCAATGAACAACATATACATACATACATATATATATATATATATATATATATATATATATATATATGTATATATATGTATGTATGTATGTATATATATATATGTTGTTATTGACGAATATTTATATCCTACTCCTATTAAATTTATCTATTGAACCATTTTTATCTATATATATTTTGCTATATATATATATATATATATATATATATATATATATATATATATATATATATAATTTATTTATTCATTTACATTTGTGTGTATATAAAAGATATCCATTACTTACTTTTGTATTTTCCGGTGGTAGAACTATTGGCCCAGGAACTGTCATTGAAAGTGGATTGCATTTGTCGAGAAGTACCGTCACACCCAAATGATAGAAACACTGAAATATATTCAAAGATTTTAAAAGCTACTGATGAACTTTGAGGTTTAACTTGGCCATGTTTCGCTTCGAAATATCTCTCAAACACAAAACAAAGAAAAAGTTTTGGCCTTCATTTCTCTATCGTTATTAAATAGTAGTGTTCTTAGGGAGATGAAAGAAAATAAAGAGGACTAAAAGAAAAATTAAAACAAAAAAAAAAACTGCATATTCTTGAGGAAAGTCGAAGAACATACCGTATGAAATGTCGTGATAAAAAAAAAAAGATGACGATTTCCAAGCTTATCTTAGATATGACACTGAATATATCGGGTGACCTAGCTCAATATTCAGTCATAACCGACTTAGCAAGACAAGCTTGCTAACCATTACACAACGTCGAAGTACTCATAAATGATTTCATTTTTTTTTTTTGTAAGCATTTCATCCCAAGGAATGCGGAAGTGACACTAGTACGCAAGGGACTACAGGGAATGAAAGTAAGAAACTAGGTATAGTGGGGGAGATTGAGGAAAGGGTAAAAAGATGAACGGAGAAGGGTAAAAAGAAGAACGAGGATAAAGGCATCAGAAGTTGTCGATTGATATGAGATTTACATTTTTGAAGATTATAGTTATCAGGGAATCAAGTAAGAGGAAGGGAGCTCCACTGTTTGGAAGTGCGAGAGAAGAAGCTGTTGGAGTAGAAGCTGCGGTTAGATTTAAGTGTTTCGTCAGTAAAAGGGTGAGACCTAGACACCAATCTAGTAGCACGCTTAAATTCATGCAGTGAGATCACCGGTGAAAATATCTCCTCAGAACAGTTGCCATGAAAATATTTGTAGAAAAGACAGAGGGAAGCCACATCCCGTCTATGAGAAAGTGATTTTTGGGGATTTTGTCAAGAACCTCGAGATGATCAGCAGGGGCACCAGACCATATATGGCAACAGTATTCCATGCATGGACGATTGGTAGATTTGTAGATGTGAAGGATAGATTCAGACGAGAAAACACTTTTGGCGCGACACAGAGAAGCAACTTTCCTTGCGGTAGTTGCAGCTTCTGATTCAATGTAGTTGTTCCACCTCAGGTCAGGGGAAAACGTGAGACCAGGCATAAGCATAGCTTAGATGTGGCACAAGGCCGAATCTATGGGGCATCCAGTGAGGATCGAAATCACTTATCAGTCGTAATTATTCTCGCATAACAGACTTTCTAACCATTATACCACATCGACATGTAAAATGATTTTCTAAGCGTAGCTTAGATGTGGCACAAGGTCGAAAATGTGGAGCAGCTAGTGAGGATCGAACTCACTACTCAGTTATAAGTGATCTAGCAAGACAAGCTTGTTGACCATTCCATCACGTTGAAGTAGCTGCAATATTGACGACAAGCATGTAAATAATGTGTAGATTAATGAAAACACTTTCAGAATTCCATATATAAATATAAACAGGTCGAGTGTTAACTAAGTTTTATTCTTGAATATTTTTTATCTTTGAAACCATTCTCAAAGATCGGAGATAGTATCTCGTCATTACGCAACTAACTTCAATTATTCTTGCATTAGAAACACTCAATAAATTTCTAATGATTTTCTATTTAATTGGTAAATCTTGCGATTCTAAGAAAGTTCGCCGCTTTTTCGTTCAAGAGATAACGTCTGTAATTTCAAAACACGGACCTTAAAAAGTAACAAAAAGTAGTATTCTTGCAAGAATTTTATCTTCGAGAATCAAAGCATTTCAATCTTTCTCTCGAACGATCAGTCTTGTTTAACTTGATGTCAAGCTTGGTCTGCTTGTAAAGTTTTTGCTTGGTGCAGAGACCAAAGCTGACAAATGTTTGAAATAAGAATTTATATACTGACTTCGTAAATATAGAGCAGAGTGCTGCTCAGGTCTGTATCCTGAAAAGGGCACTTCAGCGTCGCCTCGCCGCGAGGGCAAAACACAGAATGCAACAGTGATGGGAAGATTCTGAAGGTCCTTCTGTACTGGGAACAGGACACTTGCAATAGGGCGACATCATCTTCGCTTCAAGGACGTCTGCAAAATGAACATGAGGGCGATGGACATGGGTATTGAGAAGTGGGAAGACGTTTCCAGAGAACGTTTTCACATGTATTCGTTGCAACAGATACTGCGCCGCCATCAGCAGCTGAACCATAGCTTTTTGGGTGCAGATCCATGGTTGCTCGAGACCGATGGATGCCACCTAATACAGCATTTTGGGGCTTTTTCGTTAGCCCCTAATCATTTTTTCGTTAGCCCCCACCGTTTTTTCGTTAGCCCCTAATCATTTTTTCGTTAGCCCCTAATCATTTTTTCGTTAGCTCCTACCATTTTTTTCGTTAGCCCCTAATCATTTTTACGTTAGCCCCTAATTTTCTCGTTAACCCCTAATCATTTTTTCGTTAGACCCCACCGTTTTTTCGTTAGCCCCTAATCATTTTTTCGTTAGCTCCTAACATTTTTTCGTTAGCCCATAATCATTTTTTTCGTTAACCCCTACCATTTTTTTCGTTAGCGCCTAATCATTTTTTCGTTAGCCCCTAATCATTTTTGCGTTAGCCCCTAATTTTCTCGTTAGCCCCTAATCATTTTTACGTTAGTCCCTAATCTTTTCGTTAACCCCTACCATTTCTTTCGTTAGCCCCTAATCATTTTTTCGTTAGCCCCTAATTTTTTCGTTAGCCTCTACCATTTTTTTCGTTAGCCCCTAATTTTCTCGTTAGCCCCTACCATTTTTTTCGTTAGCCCCTAATCATTTTTACGCTAGCCCCTAATTTTCTCGTTAGCCCCTACCATTTTTTTCGTTATCCCCAAATCATTTTTACGTTAGCCCCTAATCTTTTCGTTAACCCCTACCATTTTTTTCGTTAGCCCCTAATCATTTTTTCGTTAGCCCCTAATTTTTTCGTTAGCCTCTACCATTTTTTTCGTTAGCCCCTAATCATTTTTACGTTAGCCCCTACCATTTTTTTCGTTAGCCACTACCATTTATTTTTATTTTTTATTTTTGCTAGCCGCTACCATTTTTGTTAGCCCTAGCATGTTAAGTGAATTATTCTCGCTTTAAAAAGATAGTTTCCGGTTTGAGTTTCCGTGGTGAACAACCGCCATGTTTTAGTTCTTTTTTGCAAGAAAAAAAAAAGTAACTTTCAATACTTTAAAATGTTTCCTGTTAAAGATCCTAGAATTTGTATAATACAGATCCCTTTTCTGTTTGAGGGTCCTTAGTGAAAAGAAATAAGCAATGGAAAAAAAGTTGTCTCAATCGAAAAATGTTTGGTTAACTTTTCTTTCTCTTTCCCATTTAGTATGGACTGCAGTTGGCAAATCATGTGACTTTTAATAACCAGTCAGCAGAGCCCGTATAGAGACAGTCATCAGGTCGAAGATAAGATGTCATGCTGCCGTATAGCATCCGGCAGAAAGGCCTCTGATAAGGAGATTGGATGTTTTGAGGAGCGTCAAGCCGTGGCCCCCGATAGAGAGCCATCTCTTAATTGTTGTTGTCTCAGGTCCACCCTGACCCAGAGCGGTGGCACCATTTACGTCCCAGCTATGTGGAAATAGAGAAACCCCAAACAAAAAACAAAACACTAGGAAAGTATAAAAATACAGTTTTATAGTTCTTTACAACGTTACCTTTTTGTAAGGAAATTACCAGCAATAAATTTTTATAAAAAATTACCAACAATACATTTTATCATCTATAAACAAGATATCTAAGCAACATACGTTAACCCTGAAAATATAAAATTATGTACAAAATTTCTGTATTTGAAGGCATAAAATTACGTTCAAAATATATTTAAATGACTTCATAAAATTGCGCGCAAAATATTTATATTTCGACATTAAATAACTCATGAGGTTCAATATGCCGACAAACAAAATCAACCACAACTACATATCGTTTGACACATCATCCTTTAATATCATGCCGGGCTTGTAAGTAAAGACAGCTTTTCTGACATTCGCTGGATTTCCTTTTCATGGTCGGACAGAAAGCATGTAACATATTTCTTCAATTTGCTATCATTTTCTTTTTCTTAAATATTAAAAGTTTAATAAAACTTCCGACTTTTCAGTAACCATATTTATTTAATTTTAAATGGTTGGGCAAATATTTCTACTGATAGCAGAAACGACCAAGTCTGCCTACGTGTATTTAGTAATCACAAAGTACAAAGAGAAAAAAATGAACTTTCTGAATTTACTGTTTAATGAGAATTACCTGTATATTGTGAGTGCCAGTAGTGGGAGCAAGACCTTCGAGAGATACTGGAATTCTTTCAAGCCTGAAATGGGAAAAATCTTTTCGTCTGAATCATAAAATGTACTTGTTATGATGATCAAACTTACTAGCCATAGATATCCTACGTACACTAACTTAAAGTTAGAGCTCTCATTATGTTAACTACCAATTAGCTAAACATCTCCCTAAATCTTTTCAGTTTTGTGGGAACATTGTTATTATTAAAATAAAAATAAAATATAAAATAATAATAATGATGAAAATTATAAATAAAATAAAATAAAATTTAAACCTCGTTTAAAATAAATTAAATTAATAAAAATAATAAAATTAGTCCAAGCATGCAACAATGACTGTTCCTGCCGGAAGTACAGACACCCCGTCAAGAGACGTAAGATTCAATCTCTTCGTCCAAGGACTGTCGGGATGACAAAACGTGTGTAAGTTTCCTCCATGATAGGACTTGTGATATCACGGAGTGATTTACTCCCTTTTATAACATGAACCTTATAACAATTGTAATGTAAAACACATACACGAATACATAAATAGAATAGTATGAAATTAACAATGTATAATGTTTTTTTTTCTTATTGTTATTGTTTACGTTTTTTTGTACTGTTTTTCCTCGTGAACACAAGCCCACTTTTTATAACCACATGGCGTGAGTGAATATACCTTCACAATTTCACGCCCTGCGTGAATCTGAGGCTTCTCCTACAGAACTTATAAGTATAGTCATACCACAAAACCTGGAAAAATAATAATTATTTTAAGAAACTATTAAAAATGTAATAAAATAAACATAGTTTAATGACTAAACGAAACAACAATAATAACAACAAAGATGAGGATATTTCTCTGAATTTAAGCGTAGTACTAGATTGGTAACGAGGTCTCACTAGTTGTTATAATAACAACAAAGATGAGGACATTTTCTGTAAATGTAAATAATTATGATTTATGTATATTTAAAAAGGGTGTTTAATACAGGGTGTGTCAAAAATATTTCTACAAACTGTGGGGAGAAGGTTTTCACACCAAAACAAAGACAAAAGGGAGACATTTTGAACATTTCTTATGATGTTGCTGTGTTGAAGTACAAAGAAGGCATTTTGCCATACGTTTATATGGACATTTTACCTTGTTTTGATGTCAGGAACCTGCGCCCAAAGTTTGTAAACGTATTTTGGGAGTGTATCTTGGATTATACATTTAACAGAGTTTACCGTAAAACAATAATAACGCATTAACAAAGGATTTTCAGTCATATGTTTATATGAACTTTTTTCCTTGTTTTGGTTTGAGGAACCTGCGCCCAAAGTTTGTAAAAGTATTTTTGATACACCCTGTATATATTTATATATTAACATTATTTTGAATTTAATTCGTGATTTAAATCATTTATAATCATACATATTTAATTCCGGAATCGTCACGGGTTAAGACCTAATTAATTAACCCTCAGGGACTAAGACACAATTTAACACAATTAAGTCTTAGTACCGTACAAAAAGACAACCGGCAAAGCACAAAGAACTCGGTGAATTTTGAAGGAGTTCTTTTTTATATTTAAATAAGATGCTTTACATAGTACTTACCTAATTATTTATTTTACGAAATCAAAAACAAAGTTCGATGTTTACATTTTATCAGCTTTAATAAAGATAAATACTTCGGACAGCAATATTCGGTATATATTAGTAGCAAACGTCGAGTCTGCACGAATTATTTACAAACAGGCAAAATTTAGCGTATAAAGGTCAGTGGTAATGATTGGAATCAACATGGTAGCCAAACAGTTGAATGAGAGAACTTGTCAATTTAACCTTGCAACAAACGAAGCAAAAAACAAAAAAACAAAACAAAAAAACAAAAACAAAACAAACAAACAAAAACAAAAAATATGACCATAATATAAACCAAATTTGGTGAAGTGTAGAACTGCCTTAAAGGATTTCGGAAGATTTTCAATTAGAATTTAGTGATGCAAAAGTGAACCTTTTCAAGGACGATAAGGAACTGAAGTAGTGTTTTTTACCAGTTTTGTTTAAAGTATTTTACTCCAAGCAAAGCGATAATGCCACTAAATCGCAAATGATTATTGGGAGTGAAAGAGAACGAGAAGACTTTAGTGATGAGAAACAACAATAAAAGAACAGGAGATTTACGCTGTATTTAAACGTTCGAAGATTTTAGGTGACAGGTAAGGATGAAACCGGGTGAGAGTTTCACGGATGAGAAGTGCAAGGAAAACAACTATTAAAATCGAAGATACGGTCGCATCTAGCTAGTTAAACAACTAGTGAGACCTCGTCACTAGTCTAGTACAAAGGAAGAAAGCTCATTAGAACAATTGCCATGAAAATATTTGTAGAAAAGACAGAGAGAAGCTATGTCACGTCGGTGAGAAAGTGACTAAATTCGAGATGCCACCAGACCAGATATATATCACCAGGCAGCAATATTCAATGCACGGATGAATGGTAGATTTATAAATGTGCAAGATGGATTCTGAAGAGAAAAATTATCTGGCACGACACAGAGAACCAACTTTCCTTGTAGATCTAGCAATTGATTCAATATGATCACTCCATTCTACGTCAGTGGAAAACATGAGCCCATGAAGGTACAAGGAGTTTCACTCTTGAAGATTAACATCAGCTATGTTGATGGAAGGCAGAAAAAGGGATTAAATGAAAGCTGTTTTATTTTGGAAAGGTTAATATTTACAAGCCATTCCTTGCTCCAGTTAACCACTAACTAAAGGTCATTTTCGAAAGCAGCTGCCAATTTTACAATGTCAGACCTATCGGACTTACTATTAAGACAAAAGTAAATAGTTGTGTCATCAGCATAAATACTTTATTGGGAACTGATGACATTGGGAAGGTCGTTAACGAAGATAAGAAATAATGTAGATCCAAAGGCAGAACCCGGGCAGATCAATGTGAAATGAATCTCGAAGCGTGTCCATTCAACACGATTTTTTTAGGGACGATTGGATTGGGCTAAATATTCAACCAATGACAGCATAGCCCTTGAGCCTGAGGCGAACGCCATCATGTCGAATGCTTTCGAGATTGTAAAGTAGATTATGGAGCTAGATCTTTAAATAAAAGTCTTAACAATGAGTTAAATAATTTAAACGGGGATTAATAAATTTGTTAGTAAAATGTAAACGTAATACTTAAATACTTTTTCGCCGAAAAAGAAAAGAAAAGAAAGAAAGCAGGAAAACATGATAAAAAAAAGCTTCCAAACTTAATAAAAACAAAGTTTTATCGTCAAAATGATTGTTATTATTAAGAGGAAAGACCAAAGTATTTTTTATTGCTTTATTAAATTTTTCAATCCTTTCTTAGCACGTTTGAGATTTTGGTTAAGTTTTCTTTTTCTTTTCTTTTTTTTTTTACGTTAGCGGTCGACGTAATGATTACGTTAGTGTTTTAGTGACTTTTTTTCCGCTGATAAACACATTGATTTGAAAATTATTGAAAAAATCAAATTACTGTCGGATTTTAATGAAATTTTCAAGCCTTATTCACAACTGAATAAAATTATCTTTTGAAATTTTTGTTTTAGAAAATCTTGGTAAAAAAATATTTGTTTTACATAGTTTGCCCCCCGCCCCGGCCACTTAATTTCATGAAGTTTCGACAAATCAAATATTACAGGGTAAAAACTCTTCATATTTAAGTTAAATATGAAGAATTCTTTCTAGGCTCTTCCTGTGATTTGTTTTGTTTTGAACGTTTTTTAAAAATGGACATATTCTGACATTTTAAGCTTGCTTTATCAGACGGCGTTTTAAAAACGCAATAAATGACGCAGCACTTATTTCGATTAACGCATTACTTAAACGATTACTTCACTACTTATGTAAATGTAACAAATCTTAGTAGGCAATAATATAAGTGACGGATGGCGATGACACTGAACTGTTAGATATTTATGGCTAATTTATTTAAATAAGGAACTGATTATTGTTTGCGTCACCTGACAATAATTGTAAGTAAAATGATGCACTAAAATAACGAACCAATTAATCGTTTTAAGTTCTTTGAATATTGGTAGCTTTTAAAAATAAATATATAACCTAAAATTTTCATCTTACTTTTAAAATACTGATTGTATTCAACCTCCGTATTAAAAGACAAACATTCAAAAAAAAAAAAATCGAAAAAATATTTTAATTTAGAACAGGAACGATTTAATTATTTAAATTTTTCTTGTTCTAAATTAGAAATAGTTCAAAACAAATAATTTACTAAATTTTCCAACAGAGAAAAAAATGCGTTCCGTGGTAAGTTATCTCCCTTTTTCATCTGTTACTACAAAATAAAAAAAAAATACGAAATATATTTAATCTTCAATTTTACCTACTTGATATTTATTATTTCAAGAACAAGAAAAAGTGTGAGATGCCAATTTACAGGAGCCAAATGTATTGAAAAAAGACCTACATCTAACTCCAAAAGATCTAAGTTGGCAACTGTGAACTGTGAGTTGGCTTGTGTTGATTCGAACCTGTTTCAAACGTTTTAGATGCTGGGTTCAAATCAAAAAGACATCAGCATCTGAGGGCACGGAAAAAAGATAAACAAGGGAATGAAGATCCTGTAGGGGAAATATAAATCTGAGCAAATAATTATAAACCCGCTAACACACACACACACACACACACACACACACACACATATAAATATATATATATATATATATATATATATATATATACTTGTAAGAATGAGAAACAGTAAAACAAGTCTTATTTATTATCAGGTTTTATGTGTTGCAGATACCAGATACAGTATAACTGAGTAAAATGTGTGAGTTTGGGGTCAAATGTAGATCAAATATGCATCGGAATCCGACAGAATGATTAGATAAAGAATAAGTAAAATGTATACAGTCTTTCATGTGTGTTTTTTTTTAATAAATGTGTGTAATAAGTGTCCAGATAATTTAGTTAGAAAATACAAGAAGTGTATGGGGTTTTCTTACCTCGAATTTTTGTTTAGTGCTAAAAGAGAAATGTTACTATTATGGCCTGAAAAAGAAAAGGAGATTAAATTTTCGTTGACACATGTGTTGACGATATGTTTGTGTGAACTGCTTGTCCGATAGTCACACGTTTGTGTGTAGAGGAGAAAAGTGGGATCGATTCTCATTGGTTTAGGATTAGTGAATTAATGATAATTATAGTTGTTATAATTATTTTATTATAATTATTTTTTGCCACTATAATTAACTATATTTTTTTTACTTTTATGAACACGATAATCCTTAGAACTCAGAGAATAAAATAAAAAATCAACCAGACGGAACATGCTTGTCCTTTATCACATCAAAATAGGAAGCTATGCTAAGAAATGCGAAACGGGTGACAATTGCATGCAATTCTATTAACAGGTAGAACTTCGTTTTCACTACTTGCTATCAGTCAGTTAGAAAACTTTGAGTTGCCTTTATTTATGA
>CAHIKZ030003993.1:1555000-1600000 GCA_903632075.3 Acanthosepion pharaonis
CTTAATTTCAAATGAAGCCTTCATAAGTGTTTCTATGAAGTCGCAATGATCCAATTTGATATAATTAAACATTATCTTCAAGAATAGACGAGATCTTACCTTAAGATTAACTTCTGAGACTTCCTTACGAGAAGAGTTACTTATTTCAAGATTCAATATGGCTTCTTCTCCTGACTGATAGATTGCTTTTTCAAACCTAAAATTCACAAAGCCGAAATCATTTTAAATTATTCAAACAAATATTTTATTGAATACATTCAATTAACATAATAATGGAGTGCTGAAACATCCTCAAGCCAGCTAAGAAGGGATTTTTAAAAATTCTGATGTTTAGTCAAATTTTGGGAAGTAGGTCGAGTTGAACACTTTTTACTGTCCTCTCGTAGAAATGCCACAACTAATAAGTTTATTGTATCATCTGTGATTTTATTATTATTATTACGTATAAATATTCCTTCTATTCGTCAGAAAAATCCCAAATTCAAACCCAAGGCCATCGCACTCCTGTTGGAGGAACCGCTCCCTGATTAACCATATCTTCAGGCGTGTCGGTGTACTCACCACAATTGCGGGTTGGTGAGGTTATCTAACCCATAGTTAGGTTGGATGGCAGTTGGCACTCAGGTGTTCGGCCACTTCTTGTTATCTGTGCTGCTGAAGTTTAAACTATAAGAATTTTATGGGGATAATAATAATTTTACTGATTCAGAGTTTCTGATAGGGGGAGCCGGTTTAGTTGCCGACCCTTTGACCTTTCAGGTTTTGAATTCAGATTTGCCCTTCTCCTAGACGAGTTTCCACCCAACAATATAGAACAGTCTGTCCTGTTATTTACCCCATAGCTGTGGAGAGAAAAGATGGATTCTTATCTTTCGCAAGTGTATTTGCACTCAAATGTATGTAACAAACTCGACTAGAATTCGAACTCGGCTCTATGATTCCTCAGAATGAGCCACTATCCGTTACTCCACCGTGCTTTTAGAGTTAAGTTAGTGGCCATGAAACCTCGCAGTTTATCTTACAATCTTTTTGCTTACAAAGTCAATTTTCGATGTCCAAATATTTTTACTATTTACTAAGACGAGAGGCATTACGTAATTTGTCCAATTGTCTGCCTTCGTCGACTTCTTTATTTAATGACTCAAAGAATAACGATTACCCTTAAAATATTTGACATTTTTACGCTTTTATTAGCAATTTCGTTTTATGATTTAGTCATTTAAGTTTAACAACAATCCTCTTTAAAAAAAATCTTGATCAAAAAGCTGACCACTTCAGAGAAAATACACCAACTTTGATCTTTTCCTTTGGATAGTGATCTTCTACGTGTCTCCGGGTTTTTTGCGGCCATATTACGATGAAACAACGGTTCTCATATGATCACCGAAGTTAAGTACTGGTCGATACCTAGATGGGTCACCGTTTGAAAATAATAGGTGCTGTAAACTTGAATGTGCGTGTGGTGTAAGTGATATCGGCTCGGAATTAGAAATCGGAGTGTTGAGTTCCAATTCCAGTCAAGTTCGTTATATTCACTTACGTACAAATACCCTTGGGGGGGAGGAAGGTATGAATTCACATCTTTTCCTCCAGCTATGGGTTAATTAGTAGAACTTGTATCAGTAAATCATTACATATACGAAAAAACGCTTACAATCTAAAAATATTTTCTGGTTTTAAATAACCTGCAAAAGGTTGATAAACCGTAAAAAACCAATGAATTAATCTACATGTTTTCGTTTCTTCATGCTATATTTCAGTTTTGTATGACCCAGAAATTATTTAAACATTAAATTTCAGAATTTCAGAAAATTCAGACAAATTTGCTTTTCGTGTCAAAGGTTACATAATGCATTGGTTATTGGCTTCATTTCTTAAACAATTCATGGAGTCTGAATCATTGGGGACTTTGCCATACAGGATACCCAATATGGCGTTCTTTATAGGGCACCAACTACCCCCCTGCTAGTAATGAAAGGGGAAGTAGATTCGTGCCTTCTTTTGCAATAAATGCAAAATGTCCTGGATGCGATTTGAACCCACTTTGCCGATTCAGTTCTAGCTTTGTTAAGTATTAAACCAAGCAATTTCCAAAGAAATAATGTTTTTTTTATATTTTTTATATCCGTTATTGTTTCATCACTTTAAACATTATTTTTAGACGCGCCGATTATTTTAAATAATTTTTTATTTCGTTTACCAGTCTGAACATTCGAGAAATCTTATTTAAGAAAAATGCAGTCTCTTAAGCGACACACACACGTGTGTGTGTGCTTAAGAGACTGCATTTTTCACACACACACACACACACGCACGCACACGCACGCACACAGATATACACATATTAAAGAAAAACAAAACAGTTGATGGGACCAATGGACAACTTGACAAAAAAACAAAAAAAACAAAAAAACTCATATCCAGATAGAGTCTAAAATAATACCGACGATACTGAAAAAAGAAAGAGAAAAAGGGCTTAAAGGCAAACTTACCTACTCAATAAAGTGATTGAGGTCCAGATTGCCTAGAGCGAGCAAAAACCGGTTAACAACTTTTTGCTATATATATATATATATATATATATATATATATATATATATATATATATATACATGAATTATTCACACAAAAACTAATGCAAAGGTGAGACATCCATCATCGCAAACAATTCAAATAATATACAAAAACCTCCGAATCAGTTATGAATGAATTGATCCTTGTTTATATAAATTTCTGCCGTATTAGTTGTTATTTTTACTACAAGCTTTCGTCTGTTCCTACAGGCATCTTCAGGTATAGAATAGATGTTGTTCTTGTTTTTTCTCTTAGTAATAAGAGGACAACGAAAATATATGTATTGTTGTATCCGAAAATGCTATTGAAAATGAGTTATTGTTTTTGGAACGCGCAGAAGCAACGCTGAGTTTGATTTTAAATTTTTAAAGGTTGTGCGTTCATATAAAGTATGGTGATGAACAAATTTTACTGGTAAATTTTTCTGTCAAAGTGGCATGAACTATATTGTTCAATAATTACAGTAATATGATATATATGATAGACCGAGAAACAAAATGATTACAATATTGGCAATAAAATTGACGTTTTAATTATATATATATATATATATATATATATATATATATATATATATATATGGAGATGAATAATGAAAAAAAAACTTTTTTCTTCATATGGGGAATACGCTATTTCAGCAGACGATAAAAGTGTTTGTCTGTCTTTTCAGTCCCGATATGGAGGTGAATTGCATTCCACATCGTCTGCCAAAATAGCCTATTCTCCACATGAGATAAACAGAAATTTTTAAAATAATTCATCATATTGCTCTGTAAAAATAAAATACATCGAGCTCTCTTTTTGTGGATCAATTTTAATATTTTTATATTATTAGGACCCACTTGGATTATATACCCAATTTATTTTACCTTTACTAATACATATATGTAGGACACATGACACAGTGGACAAAGGCGTTGGTTAGATCCAGTGACAGGACCCAAAGAGTGTGAGTTCAATACCCGGTTAAGGCAGTGGAGAACTTTCAAAGGGAAATTAACAGGAGATAACTGATAGCTGACATCCATCAAACATGGCACGTGGAACTAGAAGAGTCTACCCCAGTGAGCGAAATAAAGGGTTCAGTTCGAAATTCCAACCACCTGAAGAAGGCCGGAGCGTACAACGGCCGAAACGTTGTGATAAATATGGTGACAAAGATGAGCGAATAGTCCGAATAATATATATATATATATATATATATATATATATATATTATTACTTTAAATATTCTATTTGGTGGATTCACATACTTGTGTAGAGGCTCCGTTTATTTTAAGCAGTATTTTATTTTGTCTACCTACGAGAAATCTTATGAGAGCGTGTCTTTCTTTAATAAGATTTCTCAAATATTAAGGCCGGTAGACGAAATAAAATACTGTTTAAATAAATGGAGCGTCTACTTGAATATGGGTATCCACTAAAAATGATATTTAACCAAGCCAAGCTCTTGATACTTCATCTCAGAACTACAGGTGATTTTTAGAAAATCGTCCAAAACAGTGATCAAAAGAACAAAGAATATACAAATCTGAATATGTTATGAAAAACAGCCATTAGTTCGTTGCAAGTATTTCTCTTGTGAAAAATGGAAGAAGAAAGAATATAAAACCTACTTGGCGGTTATTTTGCATTTTCTGTTGATGAATTTGAATAATGCAATATTTTCTTCAACTGTAACAGGAATTGATTCGACATTTGTTGGCGTTGATCTCACTTGGAATTCTTCAGCCACCTAAAAACAAATTGAAATGTTATTGAACCTAAAATCTTCCTTATAAAAAAACGTGGAAAACAATCGATTTTTTCAATTATCAATTAAAAACATGCAGTCTTTTTCTTATTCAAAGATCAAACATAAAAATAAGCAAATTGTCTTCTGACAAATGCCAGAAGAGGACAGTAGTTTCTGTTCCTAGACTAATAAGAATAAAAATATTGGCGTGCTAGACAATTTTTATCTCCAGAATCCATCTTACATATTTATAGGTCTACCATTCGTCTATGCGTTAATGGGTAGACAGATTAACAATGTCATTTGCAACAAGTGAAAATGTCTGATATAAAAAGACAAAGAATCTAATTGAGAGAAGGCGAACTTTGTAATACAGAAAGGAAACAACACAGCAATACTAACGAAAAATGTACAAAATGCACTGGCCTATGTAGATCAATTCAGAAGCAGAATGGAACCCGAGGATATAGAAATGGACGAAGAATCTAAAGGTGAAGAACATAAAGAGGAGTTAATAATGAATCCAGTAGTGAAGTGAACAATCTATAGATAATAATGGCCAGAAATCTGACGAGGAAGTCAGAAGAGGAAAATGAACTCAGATTTAGGTTGCCTATAAGAAAGAATCAAGATACACACAAAGAAAGAGACATTAGATTCCCAAGAATAATTAGAAGTAATCAAAGATCAACAAAGTGCATAAGGCCATTTCAGTTCAGGGACGTGTAGTATTGTATGTAAATGAGATACTGCTATAAAAGTAGAACGCCATAGCGATTGCCAGTCAAGCTACCATCTGTTAAGCTGACAATGTCTATTCCAGAGATTACTCTACTTAACAAGTGTAACAAGATTGATTCAGGGAAACTGAGCAAGCATGTGTGTGGTCGGGCTGGAGTCAAAAGATTATACACTTTTTCTTCTCTTTAATAAATTGCTCTTTTTATCATTACTCTCTTTATCAAAATGCACTTAAATTATAAATATGTGCTACTACCGGTCCACGGAAAGATTGTCTGGCATAAATCCAGTCCATGGTATAAAAAAGAGGTTGGCGACCATTGTCTTAGTGGCTTTATTGTCTTGCATGGGGTGAACACGATTTTAAAAAATGATATGAATTAGTGTAGTGAATTTGATTCTTACTATATATTTATCTAATACAGCATTGTTCCAAACTAACTAAATTTATTAAATATCTATAGCAACCACAGTTTTTCTTAATTTATAAATATTAGTAGACTCCTAGTTTAGCTTTTACCGGCCATAACAATAAGCTTTCTTAGTGTTTTAGATAATGACTTATACTAAATTTAAACCAACTGAACTGTAATTTGAAGTCAGCAAAGTTGAGAATAGAACCTGTAATCTGGTATCGCATCAAGTTGTTATAAACGCACACATTGTAGCACGAGATAGCAAATGAAATAAGGTACCGCTGAGTCGGCGAGGCGAAAAGAAGACAAGAATTGTTAAGATAAAATTCTTTGTGTTTTCGATATAGAGAATCAAAGCGGAATGTCTCGTTGTGGGCGAGGGAAGCGACTTGGAGGAAGAGGAGGGTTGATGTTGATGTGCTTGTTAAATCGGTTGACCGAGATCACTTGACGGCTTATTCGCTCGCCTGCAACTATGCTGACAGCGTTGTGAACAGCGTCTTAAAAAAAGGCGATTCAGCGGTTTTTTTGTCATATCCTTTGCTTTAGTAGCAACGTTCGCGATTGGCTACCTTTACATTGTACTTTATATTTTTTGCCGGGGATTTGTTTTGTAAGTCGAATGTGATGCGAGGAGCCCTCTTACAGATGACAACGTTTTTATTTTATAATGTCTAATTTGAAGCAGATTATAAGAAAGTGTTACACTAAAAATGGCATTTCTATAATTTAAGTCTTTAAATTCCCCACACTCTGACATTTATTGTACTGAGAAATAAAATTAAAAAAACAAACAAACTTGGTTCTGCCTAGAAAGAAACCGCTGGTTACCTTTGTCACTTGAATCTTTTCAGCTTGGTTACCTGAGAATTGAAAATTGAAAATATTGCTATGTATTACTGGAAATCGATAATTTTTTACTTACCGATAAATCTGATGCATTGAGTAGATTAGCAATGACGGTATATTGGACACTAGCCATCCATGGGCCACATTCATTCTCCCCTTTTACTTGCATTGTGCCTACAAAATGGACAGATGAAAATGAATTACTGTCAAATGGATACCACATGAAAATGACCAGAGATGATTTCATGAAAAATGGACAGATAAAATAACCAGTAATGACCAGTGATGAATTAAGGCCAAATAGCAAATGGAAAATAGTCGATAAGGAATTCAGACAAAGTGGTCTTTAGAAAATGACCAGTGATGAATTAAGGCCAAATAGCGGATGGAAAATAGTCGATAAGGAATTCAGACAAAGTGGTCTTTAGAAAATGACCAGTGATGAATTAAAGGCCAAATAGCGGATGGAAAATAGTCGATAATGAATTCAGACAAAGTGGTCTTTAGAAAATGACCAGTGATGAATTAAGGCCAAATAGCGGATGGAAAATAGTCGATAAGAATTCAGACAAAGTGGTCTTTAGAAAATGACCAGTGATGAATTAAGGCCAAATAGCGGATGGAAAATAGTCGATAAGGAATTCAGACAAAGTGGTCTTTAGAAAATGACCAGTGATGAATTAAGGCCAAATAGCGGATGGAAAATAGTCGATAAGGAATTCAGACAAAGTGGTCTTTAGAAAATGACCAGTGATGAATTAAGGCCAAATAGCAAATGGAAAATAGTCGATAAGGAATTCAGACAAAGTGGTCTTTAGAAAATGACCAGTGATGAATTAAGGCCAAATAGCGGATGGAAAATAGTCGATAAGGAATTCAGACAAAGTCGTCTTTAGAAAATGACCAATGATGAATTCAAGCAAACTTGACAAATGTAGTGTTTCTCTTACTTACTCGGGATTTGTGCTGGCAACGAAAACTTGAAAGGAAACATATAATTGCCAATGGAGAATGGATCTAAAAAAGAGACAAAGACAGAGTTAACGAGTTGTGGGTGTACTTTGTTCGACACACCGCTCCAACGTTAAACAAATTATTCTAAAACGGTAACCATTTGCTTCATGGAGGGACAGGACAGATTTCAAATCTAAAAGAAGGAATTTTATGCAGGGAGTTTAAATGGAGATTAAATCAAACGAAATTTTTGGTACATTAAAATAAAGATTTCTTTTTTCATCTGATTGAAATTAATAAAACAATTTGTTTTATACATCGTTTCAGTAATTACTGCTGTAAAAATACAAGGTTTCCATAAAGTCCTTATCTATTTTAATGAACCAAAAACTTTATTTTAGAATGAAAAAGTAGTAATTTCCCTGTGTGGTGCTAGACAGTATTTCTCGCCAGAATCTAACTTACATATTTATGGGGCTACCATTTGTTTTTGCTTTGAATATTGCTGCTACATCTGGTCTGATGCTCCTATAATATATTTAGAGATTCTTGATAAAATCCAAAAAAAAGAATCTACAATATTATTGGTCTTGACCTGGCATTTCTTCTTCAGTTTTATATAATTTTTTCAGATCTATCTATCTATCTATCTATCTATCTATCTATCTATCTCAGTCTCTTATCTATCTATCTATCTATCTCAGTCTCTTATCTATCTATCTATCTATCTATCTATCTATCTATCTATCTATCTATCTATCTATCTATCTCAGTCTCTTATCTATCTATCTATCTATCTATCTATCTATCTATCTATCTATCTCAGTCTCTTATCTATCTATCTATCTATCTATCTATCTATCTATCTATCTATCTATCTATCTATCTATCGCATTCTTTTCATGTCTACATAGTCCTAACTCTGTCAGTCTGCTCAGATCTATGTATGTCTGTTCCAATCTACTTAGCTAGTTCTCTGACTTCATCTGTTCCTGTTTGTCTAAGCCTTTCTGGTTGGCTGGCTCCTTCTTCACGCTCGAACATGAAGGCATTGCAAAGTAAAAAGAAATCGCGTGCTTATGAAAACGAACGCGTGTGTAAAGAATCAAAATCGTGAAGATAAAAGCAAATGTAAAAGTGTGTTTGTTGGAGTTAAAAGAAATTTGTTTTTTACCTGAGCTTGTATATAGCACAACATTTTGGCAATTGATGTAGGATTTTTCTGCCTCCAGTCGACATGAATTTGGTCTCGCGGTCAGCAAACTGGATCTTTTGTGGCCGTAAGACACTGACGAGATAGAAAGAGAAAGACGTAGCAGGGGAAAGGAAGAGAGTAAAAAATATTGTTTATTCTTACTTTTATCATTCAGGTGTTATGTTTGTATAATACACGTGCAGTATATCTTATTAAATTGTTATTCTCTCCAGACAGGCAACGCAGGGTAGCCCTTCTAGTTTGAAAGTTTCAGATATTGCTATAAATATATCTGTAAACGGACAATATGAATAAAGACAAAAGAAACACTTATCTTAGCCGACGTTTTTGTCCTCTGATTGACTTTATCAAGGAAAATGTAAGGATTTTACTTTGCAACAAGTAATTATAAACAAGAAGTAAAAATGCCATTAAATTTACAAAATTTGTAATTTAAGAACGCTTATAAATATGGAGAGAAAAGGGAGATCACCGCGCCCTGTGGGATCAGGTTGAAATCATAGACAAAGAACATCATTGGAAAATTCGTAAACTTAAGGAATCAGCACATATGCTAGGCCACAAACATCTCCTGAGCTGACCAAGCATAGAAATGAATACAATATAGGAACCAGTAATAACAAGTGCCAGAGAAAAGCAGTAATAACAACGAAAATTGCAACATGAGCTCTGGTAAAAGACATGCAATGATAACAGCAAAATTATGGTAAAAAATGATTGATGAAGACATTAGGTCTATAATACCCAGAAATTCATACACAGATGTCCTCACGAACACATGGCACGGTGGATAAAGGCGTTAGTTAGATTCCAAAGAGTGTGACTTCAATACCTGGTTAAGGCGGTAGAGAACTTGGAAAGGGGAATTAACAGGAGATAACTGATAACTGACATACATTAGACATGGCACGTGGAATTAGAACAGTCTGCCCCAGCGAACGAAATAAAGGGTTCAGTTCGATATTCCAACCACCTGAAGAGGGTCGGAGAGTACAACGGCCGAAACGTTGTAATAAATATGGCAACAAAGATGAGGATGATAGTCCGAGCAATATAAATAGTGTACATAATACCTCATCTCAGAAATATAAACAGATAACTCTCATAAATATACATCAAGGCAACTGAAAAGTCAATGTAAATTATGGAACATGCTAAGTGATGTAATTTAATGTTTAATAAACGAAAGTGAGTAAACGTTATTTTTTATTAAATAATGTAATTAATATTTATATTATTTTAATTTGCAATTTATTTTATTTTAAAATAATGAATTTAACCATTTTCTTTTCATTTTCTAACGTTTTTAGAGTCATGTATGTTGGCTTGGGAAAAAAAAAATTCTTTCAGGAGGGGACTTTTTAAAAAAATCCCGGGCGTAGATTTATATTTTGATGTTTCTCACGAATTTTCCGTCGAAGTAAATTACTTTTTCTTTTACTAAATGTGGCATTTTTAGATCAAAATTGAGGTTGAATTTATTTCTCTGTATAACTAATGCATTTGATAAATTGCTGTATCCCTTCTGTGTTTATAGATACATTTTTTTAAAATTTTTTAGTTTTTGTTCATTTTCGAGAGTAACATAACTGAATGAGTAAGAATTTAACGTTTGAGTATCAAGTAACAATTATTATAAATACACTGACGGTAAATAAAATTGCAGCATCCTGAACATTTGTTTTAATTTCCTCAAGATTAAAAATACAGGTAATATTGCTGAACACCATTTACAGCGTAAAGAAAGGGATCATCCGCTGCTTACAACACCGAGCAAAAGTCATAAGTGGCGACCCAGAGACATTAGATAAAGAATTGGTCAATATAAGTAGTACCCTACAATGTACAAAAAAAAAAAAAAAAAAAAACATGCTAAAATTTTATATGTTATTTAGTAGTTCCGGTGATAGAAAGAGAAACAAGTTTTTTTTTATCGAAAAGTTAGAATGGTCTAAAAAGAAGGAATTTTTTTTTTAAATAATTAAAAAATACTTTGTTCTTTCCTCTTAATAATAACATAAATATTTAGATGTTAAAATTTTGTTTTCGTCAATTTTGGCGTCTTTTTCATCATGCTATACTCTTTTTTTAGTGATTTCATGGAGGTACCTATGTTATATATTTTAAATAACATTAGATTATGAACCTAAACGTTTTCTTTTAGGTTTTTAACATTATACTAATGTATGTTGGTTTGGGAAAAGAGTAATTCTTTCAGGAATGGAGATATTAAAAAAAAAATCCGAGGCGTAGAATTCACCGAGTTAAAAGAATTTCAAAAATTGTGAAAAATATCGGTAGGTACCACTGAAATAGGACTTTTTTTTATTTGATAATCTAATTTAAAGTTTGAAAATGTTTTCTTTATATTTTATTTTCCGGCATTTCCATACAACTTGAATTTTCAAAGGACAAAAGCGCCATGTGTCGATTCTCATTTTCATCTTCTCAGAATAAGTCCTCAAAAAAAAAAATAGTTCATAATCTCTTGCTATTCTTTAATTAAAAGAATACCGGCTCCAATTTCATTAGACAGAAATTGCCGAAGTAGTCTCGTGTGCGAACCACAGATTTTAAAATATCCCCAGGCTCATCTCACTATTACGAAGTATGATTTTTTAAATGTAGCTTAGATTTGGCACACACGGCCGAAAGTATGGGGCACCCAGAGAGGATCGAACTCACTATTCTATTGTAATTGATCTAGCGAAACATGCTCGTTAATCATTACACTACGCCGGAGTGCCTAACTACTACGAAGTATGTATGAAAAGTATTCAACCATTTGGTTATTCTCGAGAAGTGGTTGGGTGGAGTTGATGTAAGCAACTGCGTAAACAGACACTCTCCTGTTGGTTTACTCAGTCGGCAGTGTAAGGCAATTGAGTGTACTATGTGATTATTTCATTGAAGCTATCTTTAACTTTTCTTGTAAGGTTCTGCCACGAAACTTCGCATCGTCTAAGTCGGTTAGCCTTCCCCACTAACGCCACTCAAAATTTGACGACTTCAGATTTTCTCCCAATTCGAAAATCAAGGTTAAGGAAAACGTGAAGAGGCAGCAAATATCGATCATGAGAGCGGATAATACAAATCGTTTTAATAAAGTAAAAGGGTTACTGGGATAAGTGTTTTAGATGCCAAAATGCTGTAGGCGAGCCTTTTCTTTAATATCTAATGATTGAATACTTTCATGTCAGATCTCGTATTCTTTATTATCGTTGCTTTTAATAAAATGTTTTGATCGACATCTTCTTTGGTCTTCCTCGTTGACATCCTGTTTTCTTTCAAAAGTAGCATTTTGTTTTGTAGTCTCACCTTAAAAGTTCTCTTGTGAGGACAAAACTTTGGCCCACGAATTATGAATTTGTTAAAACCGTAGTGTTCAGGAACAAAAATAAAGATAAAAATACGAAACAGTTTTTAGGACCTGTCATATGTCACTTTCAAGATGGTTGACGGTTTGAGAATACCGGGCGCTGTAAATCCCTTACCAGCATGCATTGCACAAGAGCGGCCGATTAATGGCCCATTTCCCTCGCTATGATGGGCAAAAGCTTATGATAAAAAGATAAAGAACTTTCGGAGGCTGATTAAGAAGATGCAGCATAGCCAAGAGGAAGAATGTATAGCTCGACACGTTGTATCAATAAACACGAAATTTTAGTCTTATTCGTGGAAGAGGAGAAAAAAAAATGATTCACTCACCGACAGCATTTCCGTTGACAGAGATTGCCACTCCATGACCGGTTGTAGGATGCTTGATAGAAAGATATACTAGACTGTGAGAAAAAAGTAAAAAGGATAGAAAAAAATAAACACGTATTTGAAGAAAAAAATAAGATGCTGAAAAGCAACGCTATGGTCATGAATATTTAATGTAAAGGGTGTTCCAATAACTGTTTTATATATATATATATATATATATATATATATATATAAGTTATGAAGAACTTGGTAAACCGAATTGGTAAATCCAATTTTTCCTCTCATTTCATTGTTGGAAGTGTTACCTGATGATCCGAAATCCTTTAAAAAGGATTTTGGTGAAATAAATTATTGTAATGGTACCTTAAAGTGGTCTGTTTTTCACTATATATATATATATATATATATATATATATATATATATATAGTGTTCCAAGAACTTGAACCGATTTTAAATGTGAATTAAGTTTAAGCGTCTAATGATTTTTTTTCTTTTTCAGATTTAACAACTTAAGTCTTTGACAATTTCAACCATGGAAAGATTAACAATCCTTTCCTTTTCCGTTCTATGTATGAGTATTTAATAAATCTTTACTTTGTTTTCCTTACCTAGTCTTCTATCGATATTCTCTATATCTACGGCCTTCCTAATTCTCGGCTATTTTAAACAAAGACAACATTACAACAACTTCATTTTACAATCTACCTCATTTATATCACAATTATCATGGAAAGTGCTAAGATGACATGCAATACTAGCACGAAGAAAATGCAATCAAACGTTGATTAAGCCTAGCCCATATCTACATATCTCTTTGAAATCGCCAGTGAAATTTGAATGTATTATTCCCTGGTATGCTGTAATCTAAAGTAAATCGACATTAAATCCAATTTTAGGTCACTTAGAAGCCTTGACCTAAACAATCATCTTTGTACTTTGTTAATCAAAGGATTTATTGAATGGCTATCGAGTGGGGGGGTTATGACAGCTCGATTTGTGAGGACGTTAAAATCAGGCAGGGACTGAAATTTAAGTGGCTAGTGTTTGACGACAAATGTGACAAAAATCCGAAGGCGCACAGGAATAAGGAAAAATGTTACCCAGAAAATAAGCAAAGTATTAAGAGATAAGAAAATATAGCAAGAAACAAAGAAAAGAGTTCTGTACTTTTATGCACTATCTAATTTCCTATCTGGTAGTGAATGCAGGAAGATCTCTTTACAGTTGAAAATGAGACATGGAAAGACGGACATGCTTAACCGACGAATGCAATGAATAACATGGACGAATCATGTGAATAAAAGGGAAGTTTTAAGAAAGTAGGAACTGCTTGAAAAAATATACTTACAATCAGAAAGAGACAGCTGGAATTCCTGGAGAATTTCTATTGAGAAAAGCGCGCCTGGAGAATTGGATACTCACAGGACATAGTCAAATATTCAAACAGTACTATTATCACTAGCAAAGATGATATCCTTGAACGTTGGGCAAAATTCTATGAAGAACTGTACTTCAGCAAATCAGAACCAACAACCATTGATGACTCGATTATCAGATGTCATTCTACATCTCTTAACTAGCGGGGCGTCTCATGTCATCAACAATTTGAAGTGAGGAAAGACAACATATATTCAAAATACATCAAGGCTGGAGGTGAATCATTTATCAAAGTACTTCTTTTTAACTGTAATATCACAACAGGATATACCCACAAGGAAAGGACTCGGAGGGTGGCACACAGAGATTTGGCGATTAATAATTTGCCTGAGAGGAATACTGTCTTTGTGAATTTTGGGGAAACCGTATATGCGAGGTAGCTTGCTATAACCTCGTGATACAACTGCCTGTATGTTTTAGGTGAGAAGTGGTCCCTGTTCTTGATTAAGATCTGTGATCTTTCTGTTTTCATTGTTGGGTCTTTCTATACTATAGCTACCATTAGGTCTTGCAATTTTTCTGTATATTCCGTTTTGTATATCACTACAGTCGCATTGCTTTTGTCAGCTGGTAGTATGATGATTGTTAGACATTTTCATGACGGTCGTCCTCGAGTATTGAATCCAGAGGTTGGCAGTGAATATTTCGGAGACAGTAGGAAAGCGTAGTGGAGGTTCGCAGTGGATATCACAGCAGAGTGTAGTTCATCCTTCTCCTGGTCGCCTTTGGTCCTTCCGGTAGAGGAAACAAGATGGCCGCCTTTATACACGACGAATACAGTGTTGTGCGGCTTCTGATTGGTCAACCTTCTATTGGTCGACTATAAAGGGAAATAAGTCATTCTGACTCACTAGTTATAGGCGTAGATACCCAAAAAACCGTAACAATGATGATGTCATTCCTCTGCAGAGTTTTATTTGACAGCCTCTCCAGATTCGTGATGTTTGATTTGGGCAGTTTTGATTTCTCCGGTGTCAGTCTCACTTTCCATCTTAGCTCACCGTCCGAGCCTGAGGGATGTTCAAAGTTATTTCCTCGATTCAGGCAATGATGTCCAAGTATGGTATCCGCTGTAAGGTTGTTGCGAAGTTGAGGGCCTTGTTCATTACTAACTCCTCAGAGATACTCATCTGGTGTTGACTGATGTCGACTACTGCCTTCACCTTCGGGTTGATAGGCCTTGTGCATCACCTTCTGCTCTTTCAATCTGTACATAGCGGGCCTTGACTATATTGAATTCGTGCCTGTAGGATTTACCCAAATCATGCTGGATTTTCTTTCGGTCTTCTTTGCCGGTAATTCTGTTGAAGGCCTCAAGCCTCTTGGAGATATCGGATTGCAGCTGATGCTTTGTTCAACGGTTGTACTGAATTCTTTCTCGGACAAGTGCGTGTTCTGCTTTGTTCTGTGACCAGACGGGCTCTCTTTGAATATGACTGTTAACCATAGCCTATGAATATAGAATACAGCGCAGTACGTAATCTGTTCAATGAAACAACGTTAAAGATTAATACTCTCGAGTCAGACACTCTACTGAATCTGACTATATCGCCAATACCACCAGCAGCTGTTCTGTAATTCTTCAGTCTTCGATATCAAAGGCTGCCAGTGAATATTCGTAAAAAAATAAACATGGCCGCCTTTATACATGTCGCATTGAATATTTTGAGCCTTCTGATTGGTTAATCCTTCTATTGGTGAACTATAAAATGAGTCAGCTCATTTTGGCTGGCTCACTAGTACTAGCTTCCCAAAAATTCCAACAATGACACTAAAGATGAGAACAAGAATGGAAATAGTGAAAATAGCTTTTCATGAGTATCATTGCAGCATGGTTGAAGCCTCATTTCCTGAAACACAATCTGTGTATCAACCTGGAAGAGGCATCATTGAGCAGATTTTAGCTATTTAACAAACAATTGAGAAATCAATAGAATTCAACAACCCTGTGCATGTCACTTTCATTGATTTCGCAAAAAGCTTTTGACAGCGTGAAACTCCCCAGCTTGTGGTAACTCTTTAAGTACATCAACCTACGGAAAGAAAGTCAACAGTATATATGAAAACAAATCTGGGAACTGTACGTTGTGTAGACATCTTTAAGGGAGTTAAGAAGAGAGACGTCCTATCAGTACTTATTTTCTGTATCGTTACAGCCGCGCTTATCTACCAAACAGAAAAAGAATGATTTTTCGTCTATCAAATAGGAGGTCAAATTATATCAAACCTTAACTAGACAGATGATCTGATCATCATTTAGTTACTCTAGAACTGATCAGCAAAACATTCTGAATGTGCTGACCAAACATTCACTAGAGGTTTATTACAACTGATCAAAACAATTCCAATCTACACTCACAATCTACAACCAGTAAATTCATCAAGTATATCTCGGTCACAAGCTATGGAATGATTGCTGTGCAATATGGCATCGCTGTGAATTGTGCAGCTTTCAACAGGAACAAAGAAGTGCTAACATCAAAACAAGTTTCTCATCATTTGATGTCAAAGATTCTTATATCCTGCCAGTTGTGTTATATGGTCTCGGTTGTGTTAAGTGGATAACAATGTCACTTCAAAAGCTCGCTATATCGGAACCATATCATGAGACTTATGATTAACAAACGCCTAAGGGACCATATCTCTATCAATAAGCTACTCAACATTACGTAGCAGTCACATCAGTTATCAAGTCAGAATTACTTAAACTATTTGGTCATATCAAAAGATCAACTCATGGCGTGAGTGAGTAATGCCTAAAAGGAAAATTGACCGGTAAGTGAAGTAGAGCTCGACAGCAAAAACGCTGGCTTGATAATATCTACTTATGGACTGAATTTAACCTTTACTCTTTGAACTCTGCTATGGGTAATCGAACTTTGGGGAGAAAAATATCTCATGTTGATGCACAGTCTGACACAGGCGGAGTAATAATGATCATAAACATATATAAAACACTAAAACCATATTTATTTTTGTGTCTTTTCAGTCTGCAACAGGCGTAGTAAGTGACTAATGATGATGATGATGATTTGTACATTTTTATTTATAGATGTCACCACTTTATGGAGAAATGGTTAATGAGAATTTATATGCATAATGAGTTCAGTCAAGATAAAAATTTAGTTTCATTCACCTTTCGAAAAGTGGATATGAAACCACAACACATTTCATTAACATGATTGCTGCCTATCTCCTTACGATAAAACTGAGATCAAAGCTGATGCAGTTTCTACTAGTCCCTAAGCGACTAACTAGTTAAAAAAAGATAATAAAAAAAAAAAGAATAAAAAAGACATCTTTTCATTGTGGGCGCACACAGTTAGTAACACCTAATGCTGTCTCCTGATTGGTTGATTTTGTCGTCATTCACCTTCGTGTTTCTTTTTTTTTTCTGAGGTGAATCAAGTTTTATTTCGGGGAGTGTTTCTGGTAGCGAGTTCACTGTGTACCTCATACTTGTGCCAGACTAAGAAATTCTTAGTAAATGCTTACATAGATATTAGGAAGTTGTCCGCTCCCAATTTAAAGTTCGTTCTTTTATTTAAGGTTAATGAAGTGGCACTTGATCGTTCGTACTGTACAATATCTTTATCATTCAAAACCGAAACAGACGTCTATGCATACACGCATAAAAATGTGTAGCCGGTTGTATAAACTACTGCGTTGACCTCAAGTGATTGGCGAAGCAAGAATTTTAATGTAAAATTTTTTCGTTTTGTTTGCCAAATATGGAGGACGCTCGACATAAAAAGAAAAGTGCTGATGGTTTAGCGTTGTTTTGGACTCAGTCTGTAAGCAATGTTTAGATTTTAGAAGTACTCGATTCTAACCTCCAAAGCAGGGGACTCTAGTCATAATCACATATGTAAAATATATTAAAATTAATATTATATGTAATATAAACTATTATACGTATATGTATTTTATTACTTAAACGTTGCTTTTACTGGATACCCCTATTTGAGTAGATGTCCTGTTTATTTTTCTTTAATACGATTTCTCGAATATTCTGGCTAGTAGATGAAAATAAATATATAGTTTAGTAAATAAACTGGGCGTTTACTCAAATATGGGTATCCACTAAAAATAATGTTTAAAATGATAACATTTGTTGGTTGAAGAAATAAAAAAAAACATCATTACTTTCGAAATTGTTTTGTTTAAGATACGAAACTAATCAGATATGAACTATCTCAAATCTGGGAATTTTATAGATCAAATCTATAAAAAGAATACCCGCTCGGCCCGGTGGCTAGGATCAAAGTGTAGTATCTGCGCTTTGTGAGCTGCCGGGTCGGGTGTCTGTCGAACTCTCTGCTTGCAGAGAGGAACCCGGACGAAGCTCCGCCGAAGGGTAGGGTTTCGTTGGGGGAGGTTGACGGAACTGGCCCGCCTCGGCGGGTTTGGATGGTTATTTATCTTTGGCTGGGCCTACGGGCTCAGAGATACCCACATTAAAAAGGCCTAGTGCCACATTCGATCCCCGTGGGTGGATTGATAAATACCATCTCAAATCTGGGAGTAGAAGGATTGCGCTTACAAGCACTGTCCAGCCCTGTTTGATCAGCAGCTCCCATCGTGGCCTGGTTGGTCTAATGCAAGTGGTCTAACAAGGGTTTTGCTTGCAGGTTCGTATCCTAACTGAGAGCACATATTTATCTTTAATAAAATTTCTCGAATATTCAGGCCGGTAGACGAAAATAAATAAATATAGTGATTAATAAACGAAGCGTCTTCACAAATAGGAGTATCCACTAAAAATCACGTTTAAGTAATTAAACCTGTCGGGTTATTAAATCTAAAAGAAAATGATCGTTTTTTCAGAAACTGCTTTGTTTACGTTAGGATGAAGAACTGAGCAGATATGAATGTTTCGAGAGTCTTAGAAAGATTTGCATTTATAAGTTTGCTTGACCTTCAACGCAATCCATAAATAAGAAGGTTTGAAAGCACTTCGGGTCTAACGACAGTTTCCTCTGGCAAAGGGGACGTAAGTTCGAATATTTTTCTTTAATAAAATTTCTCGAATATTCAGGTCGGTAGACGAAAATAAATAAATATACAGCTTGATAAATAAACAAATATGGGTATCCACTAAAAATAACTTTTAAGTAATAACATCTGTCGGATTAATATAGAGAAATTCATTTTCTTTTTAAATCGAGTTCACCCCAAGCAAGGCAGTGAAGCTACTGAGACATAAGGGTATGGAAGGATTAGAAACAGGATCATTGCTAGGTAGCAAGAACAGAGGAAGAGTAGATAGCGACTGACATTGTATTTAAATTTTTGTAGAGTAAAGTTGGCTGGAAAGCATGAAGCCAGAAGGGAGTTCCACAGGTGAGAAGTGCAAGAAAAGAAACTGTTAGCGTAGTATTTACGGTTACATCTTACCAGCTCAACTGTAAATTGATGAGATTTCGACGCTATTCTAGTACTGAACTTAAATTCAAAGAGTTTAGGAACCACAGAAAAGAGCGATATTTGTATGTAAATACTTACAAAATGTGGCACAAGGACAAAATGTGGAATGGGGAAAAAGGGCGGTTTTCATCTGTCTTAACTTTAAACTTATCTAGCCAAAAACACTGACCCAAACATGCCACAATAATCCTAACACCAAAACAACGCATTCTTACTTAACTTTCTTACTACATTCACCGTAATACCTCATGGTCTCTATGAAAATCCTAACTTATACCTATATGTACAATTCATTGTCTGTGGGTGGAGGGAAATAAAACAACAATTTAAAAACTAGCCCCTATGAGTATTTACAATATAACAACAAAACTATTTACAAGAAACCAAATAAAAAAAGATCATCCGAACAATTACCATGGAAATATTTATAGAAAAGGTAAGGGGAGGCAACCTTACGGCGGTAGGAAAGTGACTGGAGCCAAGATGCCACACGTAAGGCTCTACACCATGTTCCGTTTATATTGACAGCAGTTTGAGACGTATTATGATAAGTTTGAACTCAAGCAAAAAAGTAAACGCATCTCTTCTTTTTTTTATGTTCAAGATGAGGGGCATGTAAGGTTTTAAGTTAAATTCTGAAAGAGATTGTTATAAAATTAAGAAAGAAGACACTAATCATTAAGTATGAGTAAAATATATTTTTATGCAACAATTATAATAATAATGTAGTAGAACACAAAAGATTTATTCTAAAATCGGACATTATTTTCCGAGCAGTCGAATAAGGATAGATAGAGACTCGGAGACTGAAGTATATTAACCCCGAGCGCCCCTGAGATACCTCATGATATCACCAGGCTTTGTTTAGTTTCCACCATTGTTTGGGAATGATAGATGATAATTGCAGCTTCATTATATATTCCCCGCCTCGTGTATTCACAGCTTTTCCAAGAATGTTTATGTAAGCAATAATCATGTTTCCAAAAATGAAATTATGTAAAATTTGAATTAATTGACCAGAATTAGTCATGTCAGTGTGTGGTAAACATCTACTTTCAGCTGCAAAGGCCAGAAAAACCGTTTTGCATTCGCCAATCTGATGCGACTGGTGTTTTTATTCTCTTTCTAATATGATAATTAATACCACCAAAGGAATCCTGTGGACTGTATAATAGGACAAGTTGATTTTGAGGGTTTGATGTGATAAGCACTGACACCAAAGATTAGATTCATATCTTTCACCAACTTTTGAGCATTTAGATCGTCTAAAAATGTCCAGAAATAACTAATTTCTGCAGGTTTTTCTTTACAAACTGACTTAAAAATTTTAATATTTCCAGAATAGATCCAAATAAAGTTAATACCTTTTGCATTAGATATATTGATCGAACATATATTCAAACCAGAATCCTAATTAGGAATCGCCACAAGCAAAATATGCATTTTTTTTGCTGTATTCTTTAAGTTTCGTGCTTTCGCAAGAGTATTAGCACGAAAGTGAATGTAAGGGATTCCAGTCGAATCCATTACATTCACTTATGTGCTAATACCCTTGCTAAAGGTATGAATCCTCTTCTTCTCCCCCCCCCCAGCTATGGGTAAATAGCAGCACAGACCGGGTAAATGGATGGCGGAACAAGGTTTAGGAGAGATGTTAAAAAGACAAAATTTATTAAGAGCTACAAAAGACAGGGAATTTGGGAGAGACATGATCGCCAACGTGCTGAAGGGACACAGCAGCAGCAGCATAATAATAATAGTAATAATAATAATAATAGCATTTTTAAATTTAGTATTTTTTTGTTCGATGATTCATTCGGTATTCTTTCCGGTGTGAATTAATCTACTCTTTCGATTTTATAGATTTTTGGGGGACATATCCAATTTACTTTGGATGTACTTGGAGTGACAACAAGAACAAAATGACAATAGTTTACATTAACAAAAAATTTAAAAAAACAAACACATATTCAAAATGGCTACACAAAGAGGCAGTTCCTCTTTCTTTTCTTAAACCCAACTGGCAATTTTGTCCTGACCCAGCAACGTCAAGAGCTACCCCCCAAATGCCAAATAATAGAAGAGATCATTATTTTTATTTATTTATTTATTTTAATTTTGTAACAGTAGGGTTCACTCTGTATAAGGCCCGGGGCCACTCGAAGTAGAGAGTTACGATAGGGGGTAGTTTATATGGATAGAAAGGGAAGATAACAGTTGACTATTGAACAGGTTAAGATCGTAAGATCCTAAAAAAATCCTCTTTGGGAGCCTGTTCCATACGGAAGTGATTCATGGGAAGATGTTACAGTGGAACTTACTTCTTCACCGATGGAATACGGAGGGACTGCGAATGGTTTATGTAAGTGTCATGACGAGTCCTAGCCGTGAAGGTCTGACCTGGTGGAACCAGAAGATGTAGTTCGTCTGAGCACTTTTCCATGGTTGTAGAGATAGAACATTAAATCTTTCGACTCTTATGTGCATATTAAGACCTCGTTTATTAATTTCGCATTCCCAGTACTGAGCTAAAACAGAAAACAGTAATTATCATAATTTGTTCAAATTTTGACTTTCATGCTTCTATGATTGCATTGTTCTTTTTATCTTTCCATAATAACCACGTTCCATTTTATGAAAAACTTAATGTTAAAAAAAAAACAAAAAAACTTTCTTTATTTGTGGATGACTGCTCGGAATGACGAATCGGAGAGACGTGTTCGAATTCCAGTCGGGTTAGTTTCATTCATTTACGCGCAAATAAACTTGGGAAAGGTATGAATTCATCCCAGCTATGGGTTAAATAGCAGGACAGACTGGGTCCTATAGTCTCCTGCAGAAAGAAATGGGAACCTATTACAGGAAAATATCTGCTTAGTACATCATGAATCGAAAGAGACATGATCGCCTCGCCCAAGCGTATATCACATATGTCACTTAACTCACTGACTGACCTTTTTAAGTTCTAGATTTTTGACAACTTCCATGAAATTCTGGCCCCCATTGCATATCACGAAAAATTTCAAACCCACAGTTATTATTTGTATTAAACACAGACCAGAACCTGTGATAGTTATTTGCTATTGTGCTTACCCGAAGAAAAAAAAAGAAAACTAAAGCGCATGATGACACAATCAACCAATCAAGAGACAACATTAAGAGTTATTAAACGACTATTAATCGACTCATTAAGTTTCGTCTTAAATACACGACTTATACACGAGTGACTGACACTTTTCGACTTGGGGGTGGGGAAGATCGCCATATCTTTTTATTCTTATTACTATGCAAAGATTGAAGTAGTTATGGAAAGAGTGATTTGCAAAACTGTTCATTCTCCGATTCTCTTTTCTGTTAATAATCGAATCCTGTGACGAGATATCCTGTCATGATATCTGGCGAAAGGACAGGGATAGTTGGATTATGCCTTTCCTAAGGACATTAATGCTAACGGAATATAAACTGTCTCAACTGTACGTTAAACTCTGTTTACCGATTCCTTCCTTTCCAATTTTTACTTCATTCGACCTCATTTACTATTATAGTGTCCACAAACCCTCGTTGTTGTATAATATACACGCCCCCACCGGGGCTACATATTCCTATGTTTCAAGGTGGGGCAGTTCTCAGCGAATTCGAGAATTAGCTTTGTTTTTATCAAAGTTTTAATTAAACTTGAAACGTACGTTAGACTGAAGGAGGAAAGTGAAGCAGAACAGAAGTTTTCTATTGCCTGCCCGATGGTTCATTTCACTTTTACCTGTAATTTAAGATTTATTGCTGGTTTAATTAAAACAGAAATCGGTTTTGAATCCAGGGTTGTTCTTTTATACTGAATTGACACAGCTCGAGTTTGCTCTGCTATTTAACCCATTGCTACGAGTTAACCTAAGCCTTGTGGGTGAAATTAAGTAAGATGGAACTGTTTGGAAGCCGTTGATTTTTGTGCTGGTATAAATCTCAAGTAATCGTGACCGACGCCTTGAGAGTATTGGACGTGGTCACTTCTAGAAACTGTAACTAAGATCTGCTCAGCATAGTTACAGTATAAGCCACAGGTTAGCACTGTGATAGATGAAAAAACACAAATATGTCTGCAACAGGATTTAGGTAATCATTCAAGCAGACGGGCATATTCGGAAACCAGTAGCCGGCCATTTATTTAGGTCGTTTCCATATTTGATGACTATTGTCTTTATATTTCCTTTTTGTTGTGTTATCTTGAGATAAATTATATAATATAAAGTAAAGGATGTCCTATATTTTGCAGCAGTTCCTCACCTTAAATATAGCATTAGTCAATTTAACTCATAATAATCTTAGTTTACAGATAAACGGCACGAGTCTACCGCTTTCAGTAGAGGAGGGATTTTTTTTTAAAACATCCAGCTCGTAAGCTAGTACAGTATATTGTATATTAAGACAGCCTAAGTTTTAATTTTTTTTCAATCAATAGTGCATTCAGTGTAAAAGCTGGGGTTTTATGTGGTAAGTATTGATACCAAAAATTAGATTCACAACTTTCATCAATTTTTGAGCATTTAGTTTTAAAAATCGTCTGAAAAATACACAGAAATACCAAGTTTTAGTAAGATTTTTACTTAAAACAAACATCACTTATTTTACTATTTCAAGAATAAATTCAAATAAATTTGATATTTTTGTATTAAATAAATTGAATGGAAAATATATTCAAACCAAAATTCTAATTATGCACCGTTACAAGCAAAATATGCATTTTTTTTTACTGTATTCTATAAGTAAAAACTGTAAAAATAATTGTAAAATATTACAAAAAAGTCTGCTTAATGAATAAAATTTGTTAGTTCATTTGTTAGATCATACTTAATAAAAATAAAAAAAATAGATAAAAGTGTATATAACATCATAATACATCTAGGCACAAATTATAAGTCAAAATGTTTTAAATTTCCATTGTTTATTGAAAATTACACTAAAACTATAGCACTGTATAGTACATCATAATATAGCTAAATAGTTTAGTATAATTTCCATTTAAAGTAAATTAAGGTCTTATTTGATGGCTTTTGCCATCTTGTCCATATACAGTTTATAAAGGTTCAGTAAATTATAAAATTTTATAAGGCTGTGCTTTAAGACTTTCATTGATCATCGGAATTAAATTATAACGCTACGATTTTGAACCTAAACTTAATCTTTAAACTCATTTCCCCAAAAAAACGGTAACGACTTGGAAAAATATTGTTTGTGTCGTTATTTATCATGTGAATCGCCAACTTTCAAATTGAGTGCAATATTACGGTTCCAAAATCAACCTGGCCTATTGTACATTAATTGGAAGGGGATGGACAGCACCAACCGCATTACCCCAGAAAATGTGATGAAGGGGGAATTACAATATAAAACAATATAAGAGGACATAATGTAGAATTGAAAAAAACATCCAATTCTATCATATTAACAGCCTATTCGGGCACTTCGATGTAGTGAGATGGTTAGCAATCATGTCTCACTCGAACAATTACTACTGAGTAGTGAGTTCGATCCTCACTAGGTCCTCCACACTTTCGACCTTGTGCTAGGCTTAGAAAATCATTTGGGTCACCTATAATATCTAGTTCCAGAAGAAAAGGAGGCTTATTTTGAGATGATTTTGAGCAAAGTGTAGAAGAGGTTTTTATGTGCTTGAAAGGCAAATAAGTCAAATGTGTTTGAAAGGTAAATACAGGCTGCGATGGATAAATTATCGTTTGAAATGGAAATAACACTGACATCTCATTTTAAAAGATATATTTACCAAAATTACACAAAAATATCTTTAGTAAATTTATTCAATATAATCGCAACGGCTTCCATACAACTTCGGAATCTCCTGTAACTCTTTTGGACGGTCTCCTTGTTTAAGCTGGTGAATGCTGCCATCTTGTTTTCAGTTCATCTTTGGTTTTACAAGGAGTTTTGTTGGTCTCTTGCCCAACTACGCCCCACACATAATAGTCCAGGGGGTTGCAGTGTGAGGAGTTAGGTGGTCAGATGTAAGGGGTAATGTGGCCGCAGAAATTGTCTGACAGCCATGACTGCGTTCCCCTGCTTGTGTGGCATGGTGCAAAGTCCTGTTGCTAGACATAGACTCTTCCAGCAGCCACTCTCTTGACCCAGGGAAGCACTACCTCCTTAAGGCACTTAATGTAGGGTTCCGTATTTAGTCAGAAGCCATGTGAGAAGATAAATAGAGGCATAACGTCGCCATCACTAGTGATCACTCAAATCCCCTTCGAAATCACAATTTTATTCATCCAACTCTTTTCGAATCCTCTGTACTGTCCTTAGATTGACAGCCAAACACTTTGAAATGTTAGTATTAGAGCTTCCGGTACGAATGCCAAGCAGTACAGCATGCCGTTTCCAAATTTCAGGCGAGGTAAATTGCGTTATGGTGCTATTTTTCTGACAAACGGTACCCAACTAACCCTACCATACTGCGCAGTCGACAAAATCTAAAACAAACAACGCACATGCGCAAAATAAAATTATAAAGTAGCGACAATTTACCCATCGCATCCTGTGTGTGTGTGTGTGTATATATATATATATATATATATATATATATATAGTGAGAGAGAGAGAGAGAGAGATGGATGCATATGGATAACCACATATGCGTACTAGATTAAGTTATAACCAAAATTACAAAAATACTAGATGAAATTAATATGTAATTACATATCACTATGGTTTATAGTGTTCATGGGAAAAAAATTATATAAACACGACATACATACAAGTAGTTATAAACTAATTCGAGCTAGTTAATATACGGTATATACTCATACACAAAAAAGTTAACGCAGACACATTCACGCAAAATACATACTTCGAGTTACAAATGTAGAAAATCAATATAAATACACACACATAAGTAACTATAATAAAATCTACATATGTAAATTATTATGGATCCATATATATGGATATCTATCTATATATATATATATATATATATATATAGATAGATAGATAGAATAGATAGATAGACAGACAGATAGATAGATAGATAGATAGATAGATATGAATAACCACATTTACAAGAAATACTACATTAAGTTAGTGTTTATTTATTGTATCAAACATGGTGATGTTTGATACAATATTTGCAAAACAATTAAATCTAAATATGATTATGGGTACAGAACATGTACAAGTTGCAGATACAACAAAGAAAGCAAAAACATAATGCAAGTATCAAGCCACACACACACACAAACAAAAATGCACATCCTACTTATATAATAGAAGTGAACACAATACATGTATGTATTAGTTTAATGTAAGTATTAAGTATGAAGTGGTAAAAAATAATATTGTTATTACACACGGACTATTAACACCAACAATCAATGTGCTATAATCAATGAAATCAAATGACTATTTCGTCTTCGGGATTGTAATTCAGTTATATGCTTTATAATAAAACTTATATTGAGCTCTCTTTTGCGGAACAATTTTAATATTTCATAAGATCTACATGGATTACTTACACACGGTTTTATATATATATATATATATATATATATATATATATATAAGATATTGCACATTAAGTGATGGTGTAGTAAAATAGTGCTCGATGTAATATAACAGAGCTATTAAGTATATATCAATTGATATATATCTTATCCCGCACCGGTAGTATATCTCGATGCTTCATCTACAACGCAATATTCAGGTACACAGCAGAGACTAACCGTTACATAATTTAAATTTTAATAAAACTATAAAAAAAAAAATTATTATCTAAAAGGCAGGATTTATATTTATTAAATAGTGCTCGTTTATTTTTAATATAAAATATATATCCCGCCTATTTTAAATACGTTTAATTTATATTATTATTGTAAAATGCGATTTATATATATATATATATATATATATATATATATATATATATATATATATATATATATATGTATGTATGTATGTGTGTGTGTATGTATGTGTGTATGTGTGTGTGTGTGTGTGTGTGTGTGTGTGTGTGTGTGTGTGTGTGTGTGTGTGTAAAATTAATGGATCTTAACTTATAATTTAGTTCAATTTATAAACCGACATATTTTTATGACGTTTAACGTTATTTACATTTTTTTTAAATCCATTAATTCTTTAGAAATAGCTTTGTTTACGTTTCGGATACGAAACTAAGGAATTAAGACTTTCGAGAAAATCTGAATGTGTAAGTGTGCTTGAAAGGCAAATAGAACTTTGACAGAATAAGGCAGGATATCGTAGGATAAGAAACAAATAAGGAAACGTCTATGAATTTAACGTGTTCCGCTTTTATTTAAGCTTCATCAACAATTAAATAAGGAGAGCAAAAGAAAATTCTGGTATGTTCTTTTTTTTTTATTTGTCTTGTCACGTAACCTTTGGCCTTGGGTAGATCATTCTTCTTGTGTATCAGGATTCTAGGTGGTCTCTGCAGGATTTGGTTGATAATTTCTAGTGGACATTTTTATTTTATTAAATCTATATCTCATCCCATTCACACACACACACACACACACACACACACACACACACACACACACACACACACACACACACATATATATATATATATATATAAATTACAATTTTTTTATCCATTATGTTCAAATATATATATATTTATATATATATATATATATATATATATATATATATATATATATATATATATATATTATAAATTAATTGATTTAAAATATGTTTTTTCCGCTACACAGTTCTAACCATGTTTCAAAAATGGAAGCTAAAAGCCCCAAATTTAATTTTGTAATTAAATTAAAGACATTAGTTCCATTTCATCCTCAAGCGAATTTTGAGTAACTTTTAAAATTACTGGGTTTTAAAGACAGCTAAAATCATAAATTTTTTATATATATATATATATATATATATATATATATATATATATATATATATATATATATATATATGTATATATATAGAAATTACAAATTTTTTTACCCATTATGTTCAAATCGATTTAAAACCCAACAGGTGTTTTACGTTTGCTGAGGTTAAGAAAGGGCAAAAATCGTAAAAACGAGAAAGCATAGTAAATAAATAAATATATACAGTAGGTAACAAAAATATTGAACACATTTTTTTATTTTTTATAAATTTCACAATGAAAATTGTTCAATTTGAATGATACTTCAAATATTTTAATGAACGTTGGACATTGTCTAACTATATAAAGGAAAATTGACAAACATTGTTTTTATGTACTTTTATTGCCAATTTTCGAATTTGACTGCAAAAGTATTTAACACGTTTTCTTAATGAAGCATATCCTATACATATATTGAGCCCTATTTTAAATTAAATGTTAATTGTACTCTATTCGTTCTCATCTTACCTGGATATGGTGAACTCTCTCGTCGTATTCTACGTATGAGGGTCAAGCAACTAAGTTCCTAGGAACCGATAACCCAGACACCAGCACATATGATTTGATTATAGTGGTGAAGGCTTTGTGCAGAACCACTTGTCTTGGTCATCAAACAAACTAAGAACCGAAGGGAGAATATATATATATATATATATATATATATATATATATATATATATATAGAGAGAGAGAGAGAGAGAGAAAGTGAAAGAGAGAAACACAGTGAGTGCTGGTGGTAAATATTATAAAATAAAGAGTTGTATCAAAATAGTGAGGAACGCAATGTATATTTATTATTATCAGTGGCGATGAAAAGTAATAAATAACCACGATATTTGACACATATGCTCGTACACACTTACAAAAAAATCAACTTAACAACTAAGTAGCGTAAATATTATTAAAATAGTCTAAAAAAACGATATTTGAAAAAAAAAATAGTAAGTTGCTGAAACCTCCTGAGAACGCTACAAAAGGGTTATTATCAGTGGCGATGAAAATATAGGATAAATAACCACGATATTTTATATATATATATATATATACATACTTATAAAAATATATATATATATATATATAATACATCCCAATTAGCGCATATATATATTATATATATATTATGTTCTTAGTCTATGTGTGTGTAAAACGATATTTGTAAAAAAAAAAAACAGTGTTATTGCTGAAACAATACACGTAAAAAATAAATAAAAATAATATTTTCTCTTACCCAAACAAGTGTTCTTGTTTTGTTTTTTAAGAATCATAAAATTGCCTGTGGCCGATTAAGTTTGATAAGGTATTTCAAATGATTCATATATATATATATATATATATATATATATATATATAACAGAAACAATTTTTTTTACCCATTATGTTCAAAAAAAAAACTGAGGTTAAGAAAGGGCAAAAAATCGTAAAATCTCCTTAAATAAAAAGTCATATTTTCACTCACCCAAACAATGTGTCTCCAGATTCGTAATGTGGCCGATTCGTTTTTATAAGTATTTCGTTCATCACGGATTAAAAAACGAAAACAGAAAAGAAAAAAAAAAAACTAAAAAGACTTAATCTCCTTTAGAAAATGTTCGTTCGCTCTTTCTCCTTATTTAACTCCGAGTGAAAAATGTCCTAGTTTAATAAACAGAAATAAAAAATAACAACAACAAAGCCTGGTGAAAAAGAAAAAAGGAAAAAAAATGAGAGAAAGAGACGTGGCATTAAGTTTAAAGACGTTATTTTTTTTCTCTTTCTTTCCCACTATTTAAGTTTTGTTTACACCAGTCACAAAAGCCGGATATCGTCTGTCTGTGTAGGTCGAGTTGAGAATGTCCGGCCTGTTTTCACTTTTTTTTTTTTTTTTTTTTTTAGGATTATTCAGCGTTTTGCTTATCATCTGTCATTCAGCCGAGTTCCCGTCATCTCTTTATGTCAAATGAATTGCTTCACAACCCTGATAGACGAGAGTTAAAAAATAAAATAAAATAAAATAGACTTTTGTTCCCACAATGTCGTCAAACTACAAATAGCAACGCAGTTGTACCAAACAAATCAAAATGGCCTTTGAAGTGTGAAGTTATCATACATAATAATACAAATTTAGTCAAATTGCGCTTTATCTGATTAGCTGGGCTTCGTTTTAATCGCGTTAGACAAATTCACGTTAAGCAATTCTAACCAACTTTAGCTCAAATGATTATTACACTGTATTCATTCAAAGTGAAACTAAAAATGTTTTTAAAACATTTAGCAGCACATAATGCCTAAACAGTTAAGTTTTATAAAAATTATTATTTTCATTTGTTTCATAACTTGCATTGTACAGGCGAAGTATCTTTTCTTTGCAATCATTACTCTATTAAAAATGAGCGAAATCGGCACAATTAAAACGATTCGAAATATTAAATCATTTGGTAAAATAGGAGACAAATATTCACACTGCTTACTCCCCTTTATATTACTTACTTGTACTTTTAAGCTGTGATTGAAATGCTAAGGTGGTTGCCACTTTCAGAACAGAAAGTAGCAAGTAAGCAATTTAATTACAAAAATCACCAATCGCCTGATTATAACGTTTTGCAAACTACCAAATTGGTTTTGAATAACAAAAAATTCATTTAAATAAATCATTTTTTAAAACTGAATAAGAAAATGAATATGAAAATTACTTATCTCCTCTACGTTGAGCATCAGACACATACTAATAAACAGTAGAACTACATTTACTTGATGTCACAAATTGAATCAGTTTAAAAGCTTAATGAACAATATAATTTTATATTCAAGAATTATTATGTCATGTTTGTAGGTTTCCTGTGTGTGTGTGTGTGTGTGCGATATTGTGGTATTATATGTAGGATTGAATGATGATGGCTGAGTTCTTGTGGTGGATGTGCAAATTTTAATGAATGAATGGGTTGTGATTGTGATTAGCTTAGTATAAGATAGCGACGAGCAGCCTCAATCCATTCCACCTTTTAGGACTTGTGCCACAATTGTCGTATGTTTCATAATAAATCGACAGCTGGACACACACAACATGAGCATTATGAATAAGAAACTAAAACTGTCAATTATTTTGAATAATATGGACATTGATAGCAACTAACACGACTCTCATTTTATCCAATCCGAAAGTATATAGTTTTTTTTTTAATATAGAATATTACTGAATTTTTGTAAGATATCAAATCGATATGGAACAATGGACCCTCTTACATATGTACCCATATATTTATTTTTAAGAAGAATGACGATACACAATCTTTATATGTCTATTTCCCATTTTTGCTGGAGCTATATTGAATTATTTTTTTACAAAGAAAAGCAAGTATTAAATAAAAGCCTAAATTAAATTAAATGAATGCCTAAATTAAATTAAATAAATGCTTAAATTTTTGGCACCAATTCAGGGTTTTATGTGCCTTCCCTACAAATGCGTAGCAATCGTTGCACATGGAAATTATTATCATTAATAGATTCTTATTTAATTTCGTTGGTGGAAAAGTTTTTTAGGTACGAAAGTATTATAAAAACGTAATTACAAGTCAAGGGAAATAAGCAAGTTATATTTTTAAGGAATTACTTCCCTTGGTATAAATAATATTTCGTGTAAAACAGGCTTTCTTAAAATAATCATATCTATTTTGAATTCCTTGTTTTCATTAGTTTTTCACTTCGGGAAGCTGGTTAGTTTGCTTATCGGCCGGTTCCCACTCCTCCTTGATCTTTTGAACAGGAGAAGAGATTCATCCTTTGTTTCCGGTTTAGGATTGGGATTCGAGCTCCTTCTAAAATCTGTTTCAGCTCTATACTCCTAAAGTTTTCGCTTGCTAATAAAATATTGATCAAGTTAGCTATCTTTTCTGTTATCTTGCCCTTTCTTACACTGATACAACTCCACACACTAACCCTCTACATTGACTTCTCCTCGGGCCTTGTATTGGGTGAAAATTAGTAAAAAAAAAATTAAAAAATACAAAATTTTTAAAAAATCATCACAGTAACTTAAACTTAAGACTCAGTTTAAAACTTTTTTAAGAATTTTAATAATTTCACCCCAAGCAAGGGAATAAAGACGATATACGGCCGAACTAAAACCATTTGCACAGTTTTTAGTGTATCACTGTTTATACTCTGTCATATCTCTTTTTTAAAATATTACTTTTACTGCATTCATTTATGAGGTGGCTTATCGCCTTTGTCTAGAAGACAGTTTTTACTTTTTTCTGCATTTTGTTTATATGTCATTTTCATATAATTGTTCACTTTACAGTACAAACACTTGTTTTTACATTTGAAGTGCAAAACTTATTTCTGCATTTGAATTTTTTTCGGGAATGCTTGTGTTCATGTAGAAAACACGTATCTCCTGGTATTGTTTTTTCCGTAACAATTTTGGCGGACACGAATGTGAGTCCAAGTAATAAATGAATAACACAAAAACAATATAAAACAAACGTCAATGAACAAAAGTATCACAATGATGGTAAAAGAAGAAAACATTTAAATACTAATTACATAGAAAACATTTAATTTAGAGAATGTGTGTTTGTGCAATGTATGTAGTGTGTGTAGGCCTATGTGATAGACACGTGTATGAAAGAGTACAAAAAGTGACTAGAAAAAAGTAATACATTGAAAATGAACGTGCCCTAGTGGGAGGGGGGGACACCATTTTTTTTCCACGTGCAATTATATTTTAAAGCTGGAGTTGTAAAAAAGGAAAGAGAGTTTTATTTATTTAATTAATTAATTTTTGTTATCAAAAGTCAAGTGGTGGTTTCTTCAAATTTTCCGATATAGGAAATCTCTGAATTTTAACCTCCTCTGCTCTGCGGCCATTCCCAATCATAGGGAATTTTGGGGGAGTAAACCCTGAGGATAATTACGGAACCGGAGTCCCTAACAAAGTCCGATGTTATGTTCAACTTTGTTCTGGCAACTCCTGCGACAAACGCCGGTGCCAAGCTGTATTGGACTCTACCATTCCCTTGGATCAATACCGGTGATGTGAAGAGTGGAGACGTGCTGCACGGGCAAAAGCCGATCTTTCTTAAAATCCTACCCATTCCTGCGCCCTGGAGATGACACTCCAGCGTCGTCTCTTCGCGACGGCAAGACACGGGAGCAACAGTCTACTGATGGGATGATTCCGAACGTTCTTCTTCTGTATAGGAAACAGGCCAGCGGCATGAGGGCATGAGATTGACTTCATTTTCTCTGGACATTGACATCGAGAAGTGGGAAGACGTTGCCAACGATAGCTCACGCTAGAGCCCTGATTTACACCGGGGGCTAGAGCGACGAGAGCAGAAACGGAGGCTTACTGCGGTGGTGAAGTGCGCTCGAAGGAAAGAAAACAATGCAGCGACATCGGTGGAGAGTAGGTATATACACAAACTCGCCGAAAAAAAAGCATAGCATCTTCAGATGTATTGGTTGCAATCGAAACTGTCACTTTTATGCAGCCATAACAGATGCACCTCTATCAGCAGCTGAGGCATGATTTCTGCCACATACAAACCATATATATATATATATATATATATATATATATATATATATATATATATATAACCGAATGGGTAAATGTAGGTTGGTATACGAGCGACTGATATTTATTTTAGTAATATTGATATTAATAATATTATTAATTACTCTATTGATTCTCGGAAAAAAATGATCTAAAACAGTTACCTCCCCTTGATTTTTTCTAACGTCACTTCTAGTTTGCATTTTACCTCAGCGTCGCTCTAAATTAGAATTTATATTTCTTATTTGATAGTTTGTTTTCATTATTTATAACCTTTTTTCAATTTTAAATGTTGATCTGGACCTAAATACAAATTCAAAATTAAACTGCAATTCATTTAAATGTTTTAACATATTTATTTACATATTTATATGTTCCTATATAAGGATTTTATTTCATTTTAGTTTATTTTTCTTATTTTATTTTAAACTAGCAGTAGAGCCCAGCGTTGCCCGGGGATGTAACAGTAAGAGATAGATCACGTATCGACCATCATTAAGACTGAAAAATAAAATTGACAAAGATTATTGTTTAAGGTCTTAATTATTTTTTTTATTTATTTTTTTTTACGAATTGGTCAAACCCAAACTCAAACAAAAACATTGTTTTCAATCGTTATGAGTCTACGAATTGAATAGAATTTTATTATAAACAATTGTCTTGTAAATGGAATTTTTAAAGCATTCTGAATGTAAAAAATAAAGAAAAAAGTGTGCAAGACAAGAAGAAACACTACCTGCCAAAAAAAAAAAAATGTGAAGTTTTGTTGCAATCGGTTGAAAAATGTAGGAAATCCGACCCCATATATAAACGAACACACACACACACACACACACACACACACACACACACACACACACACACACACACAACCTGGGTTTTATAATAAGTATAACTCGATATGAGTTATCCCCCTTTCATTCCGCGAAAGCGATGCCTCTTAACCGTGTTTTCAAAATGATTTCGTGCAAAAACAATTGTTTTTCCAATTTTTGGCTCTGTCAGAACCACCGCAAGGTAATTTTACGTAGTCCTGTGAAGTTTTGTTGAAATCGGTTGAAAAATGTAGGAAATCCGATCCAATATATAAACGTACAGACACACACACACACACACACACACACACACACACACACAACCTGGGTTTTATAATAAGTATGATATGATATGATTATTTTCTTTTCATTTATATTTATTATTATTTTTAATAGTACTGTAATTTACTTTATTTTATTTCTTTACGTCATATTTTATTATTGATATCATTAGTATTAACTAGTTTAGTAATATTAATATTAGTGATATTTATATTAATATTAATATTTACTAATAATTTATATTAATATTATTAATATTTCGGAATGTTATTAATATTAATATTTACTAATATTAATATTTATATAGAGTTATCTCCCTTGATTTTTCTATGTCCCTTCTTGTTTAAGTTTTCAAAATCAGCTTCTTTCTAAATTAGAATTTATATTTCTTATTTCTAACCTTATTTTAAATCTTAAATGTCAATCTGAGCCTAAATTCAGGTTCAAAATTAAACTACAATTCATTTAAATATTTTAACAACAATAATATTTCACTCCAACACGAGAACCAGAAAATTTTTTAAAAACCGGTGTCAAACCAAAATAAAAATAAAAATAAAAACAATAATTCCAGCATGAAACTCGGAGTTGTGTAATTAATGTAAGATTTTTTAAATTTCTTAATATACTTTATTTTAGGATATTACATCGAAAAACGTCAAAATTGCTGCACAATTGCAGTCGTATTTCGATGCGTAGGCGATTGATGAGATGTATTGATACACATAGAACACGACTGCAATTGTGTAGCGATTTTGACATGTTTGTCGAAAAGAATATTGCTCACTTTTAAATTAAATCTTACGAACGCTGGAAATGTATTCTATTCGTTTCTCATCTCATCATGCACACACACACACACACACACACACACACACACACACACACACACATATATATATATATATATATATATATATATATATATATATATATATATATATATATATATATATCAGTGCATAGGCATACAGGTTGTGCTATAGAAAGAAAAATGTAGTTGCTGATCTATTTTATTCAGTGTAGGAACTGTTTACCTTGCCTACCTAGACGGCACGTACCTTATATATATATATATATATATATATATATATATATATATATATATATATATATATATATATATATAAATTAATTGATTTAAAATATGTTTTTTCCGATACACAGTTCTAACCATGATTCATAAATAAAAGCTAAAAGCCACGAATTTAATTTTGCAATTAAATTAAAAGCATTAGTTCCATTTCATCCTCAAGCGAATTTTATAAAGTAATATAGTCTATTAAAACTAACAATGAAAATATTTTAAAATTTTAAAGTTGTAATTTTAAAATTGTAATTAAAATTGTAGTTAAATAAAATGAATTCTAACCTAAACTTCTTTTAATTAGTACTACACGCACTTAAAAGAATCCAATAAAAACACCTATAGTAAAATAAAATAAAAATAAAATTAATATGAAATGCCATAAGATGTAAACTTTTGAATGACCCATGTCCTTTGTACTTACATGAGAAACAATATATTACGAGGTTTATATATAAAATAAAAGTTTACTAAATGAGTGAAATTAAGTAACCATTTTTGCCGTCAGTCATAAATTTTTTAATAAAAAAAAAATATAACCTCATATACATACTTAAACTTGATGTTAAAATAACCCTACATAATATAATGGAGTCTAATACATCTAACTGTTCTTAAAAAGAATATAGTATAATAAAAATTAAAAATGAGAATATTTCAAATCGTAGTTAAATAAAAAGTATTATGATCTGAACACCCCCGAAAATCTTTAAATTTGTAAATAGAAAAAAAATGCCGTAAGAATTTTTTTACCGTTAACAATAATTTAAAAAAAAAAATCCAGACGACATGCATTGAACGGATGTCAGTTCTCATTGAAAAATACATGCCTACCCCTTACCAAATTGTAGCTAATAACTGATACAATGATACTGACATAAGGAATACCTAGACATCCCTTGTCCAATTCAAGTAGAATATTCTGTAACCATCGAAACGTGATTTTAGCTGTGTCTTTACTGTAATTTTTAAAAGTTACTCCAAAATTCGCTTGAGGATGAAATGGAACTAATGCTTTTAATTTAATTGCAAAATTAAATTCGAGGCTTTTAGCTTCTATTTTTGAAACATGGTTAGATCCTGTGTAGCAGAAAAAAACATATTTTAAATCAATTAATTTATAATATTATGCTCTGTAAATTTACATTGAGCACTATTTTGTAAAAATAAAAATATCTATAAGAACACCGGATTATATATCTTACTGTTCCTTCTTTTTATATATATATATATATATATATATATATATATATATATATATATATATATGCGCGCCGACACGATCTGTTTGTTTCATTTTTTATTGTAGTTTTCCAGTCTTCGAATAAGATTTTGTATATTGGGATCGAAATTGTAAGTAAATTGTTCGGAGTTCATTTTTGTACAGTTGATTTTTTCAAGTACTTTTGACTGTCTCATTCATTTTCAAGAACCAGTAGTGTTCGTATGGTAAGCAAGATTCCCTTGGCTACATCCTGGTACTTTTTTAGCAAGATAAAAGCTTAAAATCGTCCACAGTGACATCATGTGTAAATGTTGGTGCGGTCTCGCTCCGCTTAACACATGACATCATTGAAAATGAATTAAGTAAGTACATCAAAATAGAAAACGGTGTCTTACTGAATTTATTTAACATATGTAGAGAGGCTTTAGTAAGGGCGCTGGTCTCTCTACCAGGATTTAGTATCGCTGGTCACTAACGAAAGCGCATTGGAATTGTAAAATATGTCTTCCAGAAATTAAGCAAAGTATTAAGAAACTGGAAAATTTCGTTAGACAAAAGAAAAGGGTATTGAACTGCCATATAATATCAGTCTTCTTATATGACAATGAATTCGGGACAATTTCCTCGGAGATGAATAGAAGATTTATGAGAACAGATATGAGGTTTGACATAAGGATCTGGAAAATACCATGAACTGAACGTGTGCCTAATAAGGAAATTTTATGGAAAATTGAGACAAAAATGTCACTTATGCTTAGAATAATAATAAAAAAAATACAGTAGATATTTTTGGGACGCATGAAGAAGGAAGGCTTGAAAAGCTTTGACATTCAGGGGACATATTGCCGGAAAGAGAAACAACTTAAATAAAATGGATGACAGAACAGGAACGGGGAACGATAGTGAAAAGACAAACATTGCTAAGAGCTATAAAGAATAGGAAGTTGTGGAGTGCCACGATCAACCTACCTAACAAGATTGGTTAAATGGATGACAGAACAGTTGAAAAGCTTACTGAATGAGTCAACACGGAGATTGGAAATGAAATGGTAATCTTTATAACATCAGCAAAATACAATACTCGCCAGCGGCGTGAAGTAGGTAAACCACTGCTAGTAGTGGGCTACTTAGCATATTAAACCCACTTACAACATATTTATGAGGATTGGGACTTAGCCATTAGTGTTCATAGGTAAGATATATAACACTAACAAACTTGTGTAAATGGCTGACAGAACGGGAAATGGGAACGATAGTAAAATAAGGTGCTATAAAGGATAGGAAGTTGTGGAGAGCCATAATCAATCTACTTAACAAGATTGTGTAAATGGATGACAGAACCGGAATTGGGAAGGACAGTGAAAAGATAAACATTGCTAAGAGCTATAAAGGATAGGAAGTTGTGGAGAGCCATAATCAATCTACCTAAGAAGATTGCGTAAATGGATGACAGAACCGGAACTGGGAAGGATAGTGAAAAGACAAGCATTGCAAAGAACTACAAAGGATTTGAAGTTTTGGCGTGCCACGACCAACCACGTCATTAAGGGACTCCTTACACCGGACTATCATCGTATATTATAAGTAATGCTCGTTCTAAATTAATCTTTAAAATACTTTAAATAAAGAATTTCTAGGGTATTTCAGCTATAAACCATAAAGTGTCTAGAAACACCGGGAAATATTTGTAGGTTACGTTCATTTTTCCTACATATAATTCTTTTTCTTAATGGATGCTATTCTATATACACGCAGAAAGCAAACAAATGGCAGAGATTATTTTGTTCTTTTGGAAGTGGGAACAGCTTAAGTATTCACAGCAGGTTCATAAATGTTTATAGAAAGACACACACTTTATCCAGCGTCGTTTCCATTGATGGGTTCATTCCTGGAACTCCTTTTGGGGGTTACGTTCACTAGAGTTAAGCAAAATTGAGCCTGGGCAGTAACAAAATGAGTGACCGACAGGTGCTGTAAGCTTGGATGTGCGAGTGGTGTAATCGATAATGGTTCGGAATTGTGAATCGAAGAGCCGAGTTCCAATTCCCGTATGGGTTTCTTATATTCACTTACGCACAAATAACAATGGGAAAAGTATGAATCCACGTCTTTAATTAGTAAGACATGTATCAGTAAACCATTATCTAAAAAAAATCTTACAATCTAAAAATATTTTCTGGCTTTAAATAACATGCAAATGGTTGATAAGCTATAGAAAACAAATAGATCTTTTTTAGGGATAGCGAACAGCCGACTCATCGCATTTTCATAGATTGTCTCGACGTCTTGAGATCTTATTCCTTTCAAGTGGGATTTGATTTTTGGAAAGAGGAAAAAATCGCAAGGGGCGAGATCTGGCGAATATAGTGGTTTTCGGACCAGGGGAATGTTAAACTTGACCAAAAACTGCTGCGTATTCCATGGTCACTGATGGAACCTCCGTGGTGTGGTCAAGTGACCACACTCTACACACTTTCCCCCCAAAACAGTGCTATAAACAACGGAAGCGAGCGAGAACTTAGCAGATATGCGCCATTGAATTCAAGGTCAATCTGCGCCAAGTGGCTTCATTCTGCGTACTTTAGCTCCGTTACTGTAGCAACAGTTCAGTTATTTTCTGATCCGACCTCGTATTTATATATATATATATATATATATATATATATATATATATATATATAGCGTAAACATGGGTTCACACACGCATACTCATATATAGTTGAAGAAATAAGAAAAGAAAAAAAGAAAAGAAAAGAAATCTGAAGATTTGATGTTGTTTTTCTCTTTGAAGACATCTGGGCCAAGTTTGATGCGAAAGTTTTTCTGCCGACGTCAGTTCGTGCAAAAGCTATTTGTAGCTCTTGTCGAGAGAGAAAATAACTTGAAAGGGCAAGATTTTTATTTCGCTAAGAAGATTCGTTAGGGCAGGTTGACACTGAAAATGTTTTTGCCGGTTAGCACCAACTAGACCAAAAAATAAACATCACCAACACTCTCCTCAGTAATTTCCTTTCGAAACAGACTTGATTCGACAGACACAGGACTGTGTTCATTGTTTTGATATCATGTCACTTCAAGTGGATTAAAACCGCGACTGATGTGGGCGTCAGGATAGAGTTTACAAGACGCTAACTACTTTTAAGTGAGCTTTGTCCTCACTGGGTTCCCCGAACTTTTTAGAAAGCGACTGCTGCCACATATGGTCCGGTGGTCCTGCTTTTTACCTTGTGCTCCTTGATAGTAGAATCAGCAATATTAACGGTCTTGATCTGACTTCAGTCACTTTCTCATTTTTGCAGGTTGTCTCGCTGTGTCTTTTCTATAAATACTTACATGGTAATTCTTTAGATGCCTTCTGCGTTATGGTAATTTGTCTCGTTTTCGACTTGAACTGACCTATTTTCCGACCAGTGCTTTTGGACAGAGTTAGTGTGGTAAAGAAACCTTCCTGGAAATTTATTACAAACTTTCGACTTACAGACGTTTGTTAATATATTTTTTCTTTTTTCATTTATTCGTTTTTGTATTATTTACTTTTGCATTTTTTTTTTTCTTGTCAGTATTTTTTTCAGTTTTTTCGTCGACTTTGGCCGCCATCTTTATCTTTATTTTCTTGGTATGACGAAAGTCTTACTAAACTACTGTATTTTTTTCATTTCTTTTAGTATTTAATTTATAGATTTATTTTATTTTTTTTTAGTGACTAGAGTTGAAAAGAACGTGAGAAAAATTTGAAAAGAAATTCACTTTTGCTAATTGTTTTTGAAATTTGAACAGTTTATTTTTTTCCTTCTTGTCTGAATTTTTTTTTTTTCGTCGGCTTTTGTCCTCGATCTTAATTTTATTTTATTTTAGTAAATTCTTACCAGACTACTTGTTTTATTGCGTTTTTATTTAATTTAATCATTTATCTACTTTATTTGATCTAGTTTACTTTTATTTAATTTAATCATTTATCTACCTTATTTGATCTAGTTTACTAAGAAACTTTAAACGAAATTCTTTTTTTTCTTTTTCTTTTTCAGGGGTATTTGAATAGTTTATTTTTATTTTATTTCTTCTAGTCAGTCATAGATTTTTTTCAGTTTACCCTCCTCGATTTCGTCCGATTTTTATTTTATTTTATGGATTAACGTTTAGTTTTCCCAGTGTTATATTTTAGCTTTATTGATTTTAATTTAATAACTCTTTTTAAAAATTTTTTGATTTAATTCTCTTTTTTTCAAGTTTAATTATAAATAAGTTCATTTTGGTAGGTAATTTGAATTTTTGTTTATACACGTTTAACCAGTCTTTTATTTTATTGTAATCTTTCTTTTATTTTTCTAATATTTGTACTGATTCGTTTTATTTTAACTTTTCTGTTTCATAGAAGAATACTACTTTTTATTTACACTCATAAGTATTACCTGTTGGCGTTTTTCCCTCCCCCCTCCACTTGCTCCAATTATTATTTTTTCGCAAGTTAAAAAAATTAAAAAAAATAAAACAATTAACCCGCTTAGGTAGTAATTTTTTCCCAGGATGGCCGACAAAAATTATCGGACTGTAAAAAAGGACCTTTTCGCGTCTGCGTCTAAAACAGACACACACGATAAAAAGAAAGCAGGAAAATGGGTGGCAGCAACACCGAAATCCCCAAGTAAAGGAAAGAATGTGATGGCTACCGAAAATAGTAGGTCAGCAAATAAAGATATGACCCAAACTAGTAAATCTAGCTATGACAAGAATGTGCCAAAAGAAATGGAGGCACCAGTAAAAACGACAGCTGGTGTATTGCCCTCATGCTGAAAGTGCCCCCAAGTTGTATTATAAACATCGTGGAATTTCTGAAAAGGGCTAAAAGTTTCGAAAATCGTGTAAAAAATGTTGGGCTTTTAGAAGACGTCAAACAATTAAAGAAGTTTGAAAAAAGATCGTGGTCGACAAGCGTACGGACAAAATTTGTCGTTTCACGAAAGACACAGTGATTCGATCACTCATGTCCCTGGGTGTCAAACCCCTAATAGTAAATAAGGGTTTCTTATGCAACGTACTGATACCCACAGCCGTAGATTGCCTCGAGATGTCGAAGAGAAAATTGATAACAAAAGACCTCATCCTACGGATAGAGTAAGAGGGTCCGCAAAATTTTTGTAGCAGTATTCGAGGTCCATCCTTAGGTATTGGGAGAGCACCTGACTACATTCTTCATGCAGTATGGCCAAATTTTAGGTGCAACTTCCGACAAGCTGAACGGGGGATGGTGCTTTGACATCATGCTCGATCGGTTGGCCTTCGTCCCCGTCCCTCACCCCACCGACAAGAATAGTGACTAGTTAAGACTTTATGAGATTCTGAGGTATTATGGTGGATGTAGTAAGGATGGTAAGTAAGAATGCGATGTTTTGGTGTAAGGAGTATTGTGGCCTGTTTGGGTCAGTGATTGTGACTAGATAATTTAATGTTAAGACAGAAGAAGACCATCCATCTATTTTGGCCTTTTGTTACATTTTGTATTTCTTATATACAAATAAATATTGCTTTTCGCTATGGTACTTACACTTTATGAATTTAAGCGCAGTAGTAGACTGGCGTCGACATCTCATCAATTTAGTTGGCTAGATGTAACCGTAAGTTCTATGCTAACAGTTTCTTCCCTCGCACTTCTCGTTTGTGGAACTCTCTTCGGTCTCCATGCTTTCCAGCCAACTTTAATATACCAAAATTTAGTCGCAATGTCAATAGTTATCTTCTGATTATTCTTTTCTCTTCTTGCTCATTATTAATAATTCTGTTCCTAATTAGTCCATACACAGTAACCCCTTGTGTCTTAATGGCGTTACTGCCTTGTATGGGGTGATGTAGAAAAAAAAACTGCTATAGGTATTTACTCAACTTATATTACAAAATCACAAACATAGTTCACCTACGGAGGATCGAACTTAAATACAATCTCATTAACAATTGATCATACTCAGTGCCATTAGACTCCCTTGCTGAATATAGAGCCATATCCTCACCATGCTATGTGGTGTTGCTGTAGTTCCCTTGGCAAGTACGTTTTTATGGAGGAAACCAGCTCCAAGCCCAACCGGTTTTGATTTCGATGTTGTTCATCACCTAGACTGGTAGCTAACCAAGGCTAGAGATCCCAATCTGTCTTGCATGGGTTAAATTATTTAATTATTATATGAGCTCTGTAACATTGTGTTTTACGGCTCTGTGATTTTTATCATAATAAACCAAAAAAAAAAAAAAGACGAGTTATTTTAACTCACCTTTCTGTAAACTATATAATATATATTGGCAGATATTTTCTAAATTTAATCTACAAACATTTTAACCATAACCCCTACATTGAAGTTCTAATAGAAAATCTCTAAAAATCAGTTATTCCTGTACTAACAATATACACAGTATTATTAGCGCACACAAAAACCTATTATTAAAAAAATGATGACAGCAAAACACCAGAAAGCAAACCTTTTTGTAATTGTAAAGCCGGAATTAACCGCCCAGTTGCAGGCAAGTGTAACTCTGAAAATGTGGTATACGAAGGTACCATTTTCAATGAGAAAAAATATACATAGTGATATCCGCTGGGAGTTGGAAGCAGAGACTTTACAATCACGGGCATTCTCCAATGCCTCTTTAAGCTATCATACTGCTCTATTCAAACATTATTGGAATTTTAAAGATGGAGGTTTCCCCCCACAAATCAAATGGAGAATCATCTGTCAATCTCAGACTCTAAAGAATTTCTGGGGAAATCTATGCATAATAAAAAAAAATCATAATGATTGCGTATAAAATGCGAAAGAATTATTGAATCAAAGGAACGAACTTATCTTCAAGTGTAGACACAAAGACAGATTTAACATTCCCTAAGATCTTTGATTTTGGAGATTTAACACGTATTGATTCTATTTTATGAGTACTAACATGTATATGTACATGGGTTCACATTTTTGTATATGATCATTTATGTGACTTTCTTGTCTACATCAGTTATAATCTTAAATTATTAATTATTTTATATTAATATTTTTTAATATTGTCCTTATTATTAATATTTAGTTCTTTAACTTTGTTCTTTAATATCTCTTAATTTATTTAGTTATTTATTTTCTTATATATTTTTATATTTTAATTTTAATTTATTTGACTTACTTTATTCATGTCAAATATTATTATTATTAACTTGAAATTGTAATGATTATAATGCGATGAAGCTGTCGTAAATGACATGAATATTGTCGATGTATGATTGTAGCTATTTTAAGTCTGCTTCCTGTATTTTAACTGGTTCAGCTCGTAAAGAAAAATCATCTATAGGTATCATTTATCGACTCATGTCTAATTCTTCCTTCTTTTCTTTCCCTCCTTCTCTCGTTCTATCCCCTCATTTCCCCCTCTCTCTCTCTTTCTCCTCCCCCCCACAAAAAATTGTTTTAAAACCCTATATTGAAATTTTTCTTTTTCTTTCTCCCTCTTTCAATATATATAAAAAATTACTTTTTCTTTCTTTTTTTTCTCTCTCATTCATCTTTTTGTCTGGACAAATTGACTCCATTTATTAAAAAGTTTCGGTCTGAAGAGAGGAATATTTGTATATATTCATGAAATAAATTTTAACCGAATGGATTTTTAAGGATCGTTTGTACTTATATATATATATATATAATTTTCAGTTTTATCTCTCTCTCTCCGCTTATCTGTCTTTTTTTTCTCCCACAGGTTTTTTTCTTTCGACAACTTTATCATGACTCGTTATAATAAACACATATATATATATATATATATATATATATATATATATATATATATATATATATATACCCAAGTATATAATTGGTGTATACGGAATGAATTCCAATAAGGAACAATTACTATTCTTAAAAGAGTGCTCAATACATAGTAGAGCAGATGTAATTATTTATTTAAAAAAAGTTTATAACATAAATATGTTATAAAAATCACTACAAAAATATCCATTTTTGTTTCAACACTTCCGGTGTCTTATCAAGTGATGATGTTGAATCTTCAACATCATCACTTCAACATCATCTTGATAAGACACCGGAAGTGTTGAAACAAAATGGAT
>CAHIKZ030003993.1:1605000-1627500 GCA_903632075.3 Acanthosepion pharaonis
GCAAGATCCTTTTCCGATATTCCACACTCAATGGATCATGTGAATCGCGTTATGTTTTACATAGAGAAAAGGAAAGTAAACCGCAATTACCTTATTTATATTTTTTTAAGCGTTTCACCCCAAGCAAGGCGGGAAGCCACTAGGACGCAAGGGGTTACAGAAGATTTGGAGCAATATCAGATAGGAGTGATAGAGGAAAGGATGAGGAGAGGGATAGTGGATAGATCAAGGCAACTGGAGATATCGATTGACATTACATTTGAATAGTTGGAGATTATAGCTCTCAGGAAAACTGGAATAGGGAAAGGAGTTCCACAGGCGAGAGGTACGAGACATGAAGCTATTGGAGTAGAAGAGACGGCTACATTTAGTAGTTTCGACAGTGAAAAGGTGAGAGCGGGATGCCAGCCTCGTAGGGCACTTGAACTCATGAAATCTGGGAAACAGCGAATGCAGCTCCTCGGAGCAATTGCCATGAAAGTATTTGTAAAAATAACAGAGAGAGACGACGGAGCGTCTGTGAGAGAGCGACTGTAGACGAGATGCCAGAACAGGGCCAATTATATTACATATCCGCCTCTAGCGCCTATCAAGAACCCCGAGGCAAACAGAGGGGGCTCCAGACCATATATGACAGCAATACTCCATACAAGGGGGAATTGTTGATTTGTAGATCTGAAGGATCGATTCCGGAGAGAAAAATTTCCTGGCGCGGCACAGGGAGCCAACTTTCCTTGCGGTGGACGAAGCAGTTGACTCAATGTATTTGTTCCATCTCAGGTCAGCAGTCAACGTGAGACCGAGCAGACGCAGAGAGGTGCTCTCGAGAAGTTGAGCGTCAGACATTCTAATGGAGGACAGGGAAGGATCTCTATGGTAATTGATAGAGAGCAGTTTATCAATTATCAGTGTTTAATACTACATGTGATATACCAGTCAGGATTTATGAAACAAATGTGAATATATTCATTCATTTGAATTAAGGAAAGGAACAAAAACAAAAACAAAAACAAAAAAGAAGTGAAATTTGAAAATTTAACTCAGTGCAATAATTAGTCAGTCTAATCTTGGTTGGTTATCAGTCGAGGAGAAGCAAGATCCTGAATTCAAAACTGCATAGAGGCACGTTGGAGTAATGGATAGCGACTCGGATTGAGGAATCGGAGAGACGAGTTCGAATTTCATTCGAATCCATTACATCCACTTACGTACTAATACCCTTGGGAAAGTTATGAATTCTCTTCTTCCCCCCAGCTATGGGTAAATAGCAGAACAGACCGGGTTCTATAGCCTTTGATGGCAACTGGTCTACCGCAGAAAGAAATGGAAACCTACTGCGGGAAAAACAATCATCAGCCTCGTCAGCCATGTATCGAAAGATACATGATCGCCTAAGCGTGTATCACGCATGTCACATAACTGACTGATAGAAAGCAAGGAGAAAGACTCCATATTTTTACCAAGAGTATTTATAGCAATATGAGAGATATTAAAAAAAAAAAAGAAGGTGGCTGTGGAGAGCAATGAACGCCTACGCGTTGAAAGAGAGTAGTGCTTAAGGAGGAAGATATATTAAGCAGGCAAGGTTTCGCATATTCCAGCGACTAAAAAAATGCAAAATCCACCGTCCCCTCTTTTAGTCGGTATAATTTTCAGCACAATCTGATTCGATAATATTGACTGTCGGCAAAATATAAAGCATCGAATTTCGCAAATATGAAACAATTTGCTGTGCAATGAAAGTCCATAAAATGATCAGAGTTTAAGAATAAACCAAAATAAAGAATCGGTCGATTGAACCGGTAGACTTCTTTTATAAGTATAGGATCATTGACTCAACACGCTAATTGGCGCTAATGTAGTTTCAGTAGCAATTGCTGTCACATATGATCCAGTCCTCCTGCTTTTTATCTAGAGCTCTTCGATAAAATCCAAAAGAAGAATCAATATTATTGGCTCGGTTCTGGCGTCTCGGTTTTAGTCACTTTCCTAGCGCCATAAGGTTGACTCCCTGTGCCTTTTCTATAAATAACTAGCAGTAGAGCCTGGCGTTGCCCGGGGATGTAACAGTAAGAGATAGATCAAGTATCGACCATCATAAAGACTGAAAAATAAAATTGACAAAGATTATTGTTTAAGGTTGACGGACATGCATGTCTTAATTAGTTTTTTTTTTTTTTTTTTACGAATTGGTCAAACCCAAACTCAAACAAAAACATTGTTTTCAATCGTTATGAGTCTACCGATTGAATAGAATTTTATTATAAACAATTGTCTTGTAAATGGAATTTTTAAAGCATTCTGAATGTAAAACTAAAGAAAAAAGTGTGCAAGACAATAAGAAACACTACCTGCTAAAAAAAAAAAGTGAAGTTTTGTTGAAATCGGTTGAAAAATGTAGGAAATCCGATCCAATATATAAACGAACACACACACGCAAACAACCTGGGTTTTATAATAAGTATAACTCGATATGAGTTGTCCCCCTTTCATTCTCGCGATGACTCTTAATTGTGTTTTCAAATTGATTTCGTGCAAAAACAATTGTGTTTTTCCAATTTTTGGCACTGTCAGAACCACTGCAAGGTAATTTTACGTAGTCCTGTGAAGTTTTGTTGAAATCGGTTGAAAAATGTAGGAAATCCGATCCAATATATAAACGTACACACACACACACACACACACACACACACACACACACACACACACACACACACACACACTGCGTTTTATAATAAGTAAGATTTCATAGCAATTGTTTGGATGAGCTCTTCGCTATAGTGATTGTTTTCATATTGTAAATACTCATTGGGGCTAGTTTTTTAAATTGTTTTATTCCCCTGCCCCCCACAGACAATGAATTGTACATATGGGGTTTAGTTAGGACTTTCATAGAGACAATGAGGTATTATGGAGTGTGTAGTAAGAAAGGTAAGTAAGAACGTGTTGTTTTGGTGTAAGGAATATTGTTTTTATGTTTGGCTCAGTGTTTGTGGCTAGCTAAGTTTAACGTTAAGACAAAAGAAAACCGTCCTTTCCCCATTTCCCATCTTGACCCTGTGCCACACTTCTGTTCATAGCAGAATAAATATCGCTCTTCACTATAGTGCCTAGACTTTTTGAATATAAGCGCAGTACTAGACTGGCGATGATGTTTCATCAATTTACAGTTGAGCCGATTAGATGTAACCATAAATTCTATGCTACAGTTTCTTTTCTTGCTTGTGGAACTCCTTTCCGGCTCCATGTTTTCCAGCCAACTTTAATCTGCAAAAATTTAAATGCAATGTTAATCGCTATCTACTCTGATTACTCTTCTTTTGTTCCGCTACTTAGCAATGTTCCTGTTTCTAACTCTTCCACACCTTGTGTCTCAGTGGCTTTATTGCCTTGCATCGGGTGAAATCGATTAAAAAAATAAGGTGGATCCACTAGCTCCGCTTGCTGTGTTAGCTAGCCCCATGACAAATATTTCCGATTTGGTAGGCACCGACTCTGACTATTACCGCCACCAGTTTAGGGTGGGGTGATAGTGGTGATGGTAGATGATGTCTACAAATTGATTGAAATTGTTGAACTGTATTATTCCGGAATTTGATGATTGAGATTCGGCAGTTGATGGAATTTATGAAACTGACAATTATGTCTGAAAAATTGTAGAGCTCCACAAGTTTTTACGTTTGAACGTGTTTTTAATAAAAATCGGTCGATATAGGACATTAAATGCATATACACTTTATGCTTTAAGGGTTCACGTGAGTTTAACAAGTCTATTGAAAATGGGAGTAAGTTGCTTGACGAGTAAATTGATGGCAGAACAAGGGGAATGGTAACGAGCCAAGAATTATTTAGAGCAACAAAAACAGGAAGTTGTACGCAAGCATAATCACCCACGCTCTGAAAGGACGTCGTATATCGAGAGATAGAGATTGAAAGAGAAAGAGTGAAAGAAAAACACAGAGAGAAAGAAAGAGAGAAATAATAAACAGAGAAAGAAAGAGAGATAGAGAAAGAAGGAAAGAAAGATAGAAAGAGAAAGAGTGAGAGGAAGAATGAAGGAGAGAGGGAAAGGAAGCGAGAAAGAAGGAAAGGGAGAAAGAAGGAAATAGAGAGCGGAGGAAAGAAAGAGATAGAGAAAGAGAGAGTGGAAAGAAAATAAGAGAAAGAGAAAAAAGCGAGATAGATAGAAAGATAGAGAAAGAAAGCAAGAGAAAGAAAGAATGAGGGTATTAAAATGAGAGTACGCGTGTGTAAAACAAACTGTAGGGGTACCACACTTAAGCTTTATTAATAAGAAAACAGCTTTATTGAACTTGGTATTTTTTCTATCGTCAGCTCCCAGTAAAGTAGTCGAGTAGACTGAGCGTTCTAGTCTTGGGTGGCAACCATTCTAGAAGGAAAACTATCAATTTCAGTGTATATATATATATATATATATATATATATATATATATATATATATATATAGTCGACTCTCCCGTCGAATTCGACGTATGAGGGTCAAGCAGATCAGTTCCCAGGAAACCGACAGCCCGACAACAGCACATGAAATTTGATTATAGTGGTGAAGGTTTCGTGCAAGACCATCCACACTTTTTGAAGGGCCGAATACAGAGATCTGGTGCACTAAGTGCCACAAGGCCCCCAAACGACCCTCCGCAGGTTTTGAATTCAGAGTTGTCCTTATCCTAGACCAGTTGCCATCCAAGGCTATAGAACCCAGTCTGTCCTGCTATTTACCATAGCTTCCCGTGTTGAAGGATTAAAACAGAACAGGGAAAAGCAGCATTCTTTCTTAACAACTCACTCTGATTTCACTCTGTTCTTCCACTTGCTCTGTAATTGTTCATAGAAATGACACTGGAGTGGTATACAGAAAAACAAGTATTGCTGTAGAAGAAAAGGATAATTCAGTGATGTAATATGCCATGAAAAAAAGAACGAAGGAGTTTAACATTGAAGAATAAGAAGAAAAGAATAAGAAAAAGAAAGAAAGGAAGAAGATTTACAATGCTGTTACAAAAATTGTATTTTGCGGACTTGTGACAGGAAAAAACATCGTGTTAACAGTTCTTCGTGGTCTTGTGAATTCATGTTGTGCAGTTGATATCATAGAGACCGTTCTTCCTAAGGATTTTGAACATGTTTTATGACAGTGAAGTTAGTGCTCAATACTGGATTCCACAAATCTGTTGTTGAAGTTTTTTCAAAGAGCAGTTTCTTGTACGTGCTACTTGTTGAAAGCCAACGAGGGAAAGAGAAAGAAAGATTAAAAAAAGATCGAGACTAAGCTTGGCTTCTACCAGGGCCTTCTCCGTCCTACTTCGACCAGATTTCTTCTCCTTCTTGGTGATTTTCACGTAGTCTTCTTCTCATTCTGCCTTTCTCCCCCTCTTTGGCGTGGAGGATCAATGTGGAAACATTTTCTTCACCTTCAGGAGAGAGGTCCAGTTGCGGTAAATTCAGTGACTGTTGTTGCTGCTTAGGCTGCTGCTGCTGTACTTGCTGCTGTTTTGTTTCAGCTGCTGCTGCTCTGGCTGCTCCTACGGTTGCTGCTAATCTTACTGTTGCGCTTCTGCTCCTTCTATGGCCGCCTCTGTCGCTGTTCCTTCGGTTGCTGCTGCTTCGCTGCTTTCCTTGGAGGTACATGCTTTTTGGTTGGGACATCTTGCCGAGGAGGAGGGGCAGGAGACATTTTCCCCTCCTAACAACCTCCGTCTATTCATTGGGGGCCACTTGGGGTCTGGCCGTACTTCATCGCCCTTACTGCTTCTTCGGGTACTGCTAGTTTGGATGCTGCTGGAATTGCTGGTGTTGGTGCCGGATTCTTCCCGGGTCACATCTTTGACAAATGTCTCGCTGTACCACAGGACCAGCTGTGGGGACGACGACCTTCCACAATGACCAAGATTTTCGGTCCCGACTAGAAAGTATGTCAGGGATGTCCATAAAGTCCTTGCGGGTCATTTTGATCTCCAATCAGAATGCCGCACTTTGCTTGTTACAACTATGAGAGCCTGGTCCTCCGGGTGCCCATATATTTGGTTTGCATTCGTACTCACTTGGTTGTCAGAACGCTGCCTATTAGCTTATTGGCTTCCTCCTCATTTGCCAGCAGGATGTCCCACATAACATTGGACCTCTTCGCGAGGACCTTCAGTGCAATTTGGAGGCTCCTGAGAGCCTCCTCCATGGTGTCTCTGCTCACACCAATGAGCCGTCGTGTTACAAAATCGGTTGTAAGTAGGAAAATTGTTCTTGTTGGAACAACCTCCAGGGCCTTAGGGATGGTAAGCCATTGGTGTATGGAGCATACTTTTCTTGCAAGGCAACGTATTCCTCCGGCTTCTTTTTCTTGTTCCTATTAGATGCTCAATCAGATACAGCAGATGAGGCCGACCCTGTCTGCTGTGAGGGAAAATCCGCCATAGTGGAGAGGTTCCCACACCAGCACACGCAACAAGAAAAAAAAAAAAAAAAAAAAACACAATTATTGCAAGAAACAGTGACAAAAGTAAGAATAAGGAACAATACGTGGACAAAAATAAAACACTTTCTTTCCGCCCTCCGTCCCAAAAATATGCCCGAGTTCAAAAAGAAAAAAATCTTGAGTTGGGATGACTGCAAAACAGTTTTCTCTCCTCTTTTATAGGCAGAAGCATGCTGGGATTTTTTTCCTAGCCAATAAGATAGGCCGGTTCTTAACTGATGCAGTCTCGACCTGTCTTGTCTTAAAGTCAGTCATATCCGAACTTGCGTTAGTGTTTCGATGCCAGTTCTTAGTTTGAGAACTTTATGCCATATTACTGTTGCTTTGTGTTATTACCGTTAATTTGCCTTGCACACATTTTTTGCTTGCTTTATATTATTATTAAATTTTTGCCCTGTTCTTTATCTTGTTATTGCTTATTACAAACTTTATCAATTCTGTTGGCCAGTACTCTTACTTATTTTGCATTTGAGCATGGCTACATACACCACAATATATATATATATATATATATATATATATATATATATATATATATATATAATATGGTGGGGTATATAAATTTTTGCGGAGGTATGCTAGCATTACACGTCTATCATATTTGTTTCTGATTATCTAAAAATATTGCGTGCAAACGCAGAAAGTGATTCTATTAAGAAACCTCTTGAATTCGGATCCTGCTAACCGGAAGTTTACGCGACCGATCGGAAGCCGCACATTCCCATCATTCCATTCTGCATTCACCTCCTAGGGCTTTGCTGGTAAAAATCTGGTCAACTTGGTTTCTGTTCAAATAGTTCATACAGAAAACCGCCTTGACGAGTACGAATTTAACCGGAAGTGCCCAACGAAGTTTGACACACAAATCTACTTTGTTCGGTGAGCATGCGCTGTCAACCGGAAACGACGGTGCTTCAATGCAGAGACCAGTGGTCTCGTTATCGACCAAAGTCTACCGTGATGGGATGCCATTGTAAATGAAAGGTGATACCCAAATGTTCGGGGAAATTTAACGAATTAGCGTATGGCCATTTGCCGCCACTCATAAACACTTTGCGAACCAATGTCTTCCTTATTTCAAAGGTAGATCATAAAGCGCCGAAATCAATTAAAACTCGTTGGTATTTTAGATGCTTTATTATTGACATTTCATGCTATGGCAAATCAATAACTGCTAATAAATTTATGCATTCTATATTATATACTCTTTGCAGTTGAGTATATAATGTCTGTGTTGTGCGTCAGTGACTTACATGGGTTTGTGCTATTTAATGTACACATAAGCATAGGCACACATCCAATTCAACAGAATGTGAAATAAGATATTCCTCTCCTCCTCAGTCTGGACGACTCCAACTTTCGGCTGAGCAATAAAACCATAAGGACAAAGGAAAAAAAACATTTTTTAAAACCTCCTATATCAATTTTTATTGAACGTTTTGGAGTTTCGGAGATAAAAAAATATAATTATTTTTTCAAGTTCTTTTCTAAATTTTTGAGAAATTTTTATTTTTATTAAATTATAGATGTGCACACGGAAAATTTCACATATACACAATTGGAATGAAACTGAAATCTATGTCGCGAGGTGAATTGCCCTTTCTGTCTGACAATGACCCCTGATTAACGGGAAAATGTATAATTGAGGTACTTTGAATTCCTTTTTATAACACTTTCTGTATTTAAACTGAATATATTGTCTAATAAATTTAGATTTGAAATTTGATCATTTTGCGGCAAACTAATTCATAAAAATAATTTGCATTTATAGAAATTAGATTTGGTGCGTTTGTTGAAGATCGAAAGTAGAATCTTTGGCATTGTTAATGGTGCTCTTCAATGTTCAGGCAGATATATTGCATGGCCAAATGGGTAAGAAAGTGTTCGTGCGCCAGACTTTTGAGAGTCTTCAAAGTCAGTATTTCAATTGACGGCATTTAATACGGTCTGAGAAATGTTGTCTGGCGCCAGTGTAACTAATATGGTAGATTTGCAAGCATAACTTAAATGTGACACAAGGATGCAAGTTATGGGGCACTCAATGAGGAACACGTATCTGATATCTAACTTAGCCACGACAACCGAGTAAATAAATAATTCACCCGGAAGACAAAGAGGAAAAAGAGATAAAAGTTTAAGGAGTGAGTATTATGTGAAAAACAAAAAAAAAAAAAACGAAAAAACGACGAAAACGACAAATAACCACGACATTCGACACGTTCGCACATACGCGCAAACACGCACGCACACATACACTATGAAAAAAATGGACGGATGAAAAGTACATATATAAAAGAAAAATCGGAAATTATAAGCAGTCACTTGCTGATAACCCCTGCCAAGTGGACGGGCTGATTGTCGGATCGTCCGTCTACGAAACTCTGGAGTTGGGGACCTGAGGGTAACACCAATCAACAAAGTGACAAATCTTTTACTTGAATTAATCTCTCTCTCTTTCTCTGTCTGTCTGTCTGTTTCTCTTTATCTATCTATCTATCTATCTATCTATCTATCTATCTGTATATATATATATGAATCATTCATACAAAAAAAATATAAAGGTTAATGATTTAAACCGTTATATTTGTTTTTTTGTATGAATGATTCATGTAATTATAAATTAAAATTGCACCAATAATTGAAATATATATATATATATATATGAGAGAGAGATTTATTAATCCGACAGATTGTATTACTTAAATGTTATGTTTTTTTTATGTTACTACAAAGGTTATTATAGCGGACACCTTTCTTTTTTTTTTTAAATATACGCCTCATTTTTATTTATTAAACAGTGTGCATTACGCGTAATACACACTGTTTAATAAAAATAAAAATGGGGCCTATTTCAAAATACAAGGATAATAACCTCATCCATGCAAAAAAAAAAAAGATTAAAAATAATGGAAGCCTTAATATTAAAAAAGAAAAAGCCGACAGACAATAATAAAAAAAAACACGGCCACAATATGCTGACTGTATTCGGAAAATAAAACATCACGATGACTCTATACCCACAACCCATACATCCAGTTAAAAAATGAATATAAAATCGTCCTTGATTATAAAAGTATAGCTGAAAGCGCTCGGAATTACAGAACATTTGGACAGTTTCTACACACTCAGTGTCCAGAAAAGAAAACGCATATTAGAACACAAGAAAAATTAAATAAAAAGCTTAATCGTAATACCTTGTCTGTCATCTTTAATGAAACATGTATAAAAAGGGACTGCTGCCTACATACATAATGTATGTATGTATATATATATATATATATATATATATATATATATATATATATATATATATATATGTGTGTGTGTGTATTAGAAATAGATTTTATTATTTCGTAGATATTTACAATAAAAATTATGAATATCTATTCAAAATAAAAGATAGTTGTCTTTAAAAAGATTAGAAATTAATCTGCAATCAATTTTGAAAACAGATGATGGCAACGTCTGCTTTCTACAATTTTCTTGAGAAGAAAGACGGAAAGAAAGAAAATAAACAAACGCTGCAAGCTTCCTCCATCAGCCGGTGTAGATCCAAAAAAGGAAATCGTCTTTGTTTATAATTTTTGTAAGGTACGCCTCTCTTCGAAGTGATGTATAAATTTTATCGCTCGAAAATTAAATTTATCTTTTTCTTTAATCCCTTGGGGAAGAGTCTCTTTGATCTAACAAGAGAATTTCATACGGGGGTGTTTCTGCTAGCCAGCTGAATTTATGAAGATAAAAGATTAAAAGCATCTTTTTTCCTTGGGCAGAAATGAAGACTGCAGCAAAAACTAGAAGAATTCGTCATCGAGAGAAAACTTCTCGGGTTTGAGATGACATGAGATTCAACCAGAATATTGATTTCTTCCTATCCAAGGCACAGAGAAGATAGCCAACAAGTAATGAACGGTGTATTCGAAGAAAATTTATCCGATTCATTAAGATCCATAATTAAGATTTGAATTTAGATTACACGTTTATTCAGGGTCAATTGGCTATTTTTATATTAGCAAAGTTTGTTTTTTTTTCCTCTGGGAGTTTCGAAACATTTTCTTTTGTTTCAAAGGAATTATATAGAGTAAGTCAAGTGTATCTAAAGAAAAATACGTTAAACTGAAAGTAATTTACTAAAACAGTGTTAATGGTCGAAAAACTTCGCTCCATAAAAAGGAAAGAATGGAAAATTTGTGCAATTTAATTTAATATTAATTTTATTTATTGTGCAAAATTCTATTGTAAATAATTGTATTCTTTAAATTTAGTGTGAATTGTTAAAATAAATGTTTTTCTTCAAATTATAACTTCCGTCGGATCATCTTTTCTCTCCTAACTTAACATTTTTCCTATTTAAAAAAAAAAATTACCACAGTGTCAAGAATGTAAGTAAAAACAAATATTGGGGAAAATCTCTATATTGTGTTTTCTTTATAGTGTTTATAGGGTAAATTGTCGCCATTTTATATTTTTAATTTCGCGCATGCGCGTTGTTTGTTTTTGATTTTGTCGACTGTATAGTATAGTGGAGAAGCCATCTGTGAGAAAAATGGCACCGTGGCGCAATTCACTCCGCTAGAAATTTGGAAACGGCATAATGTACTGCTTGGCATTCGCTCCGGAAAATTTATTATGAAAATTTCAGAGTGTTTGGATGCCAATCTGAGAACAGTGCTGAGTATTCGGAAAGAGTTGAATGATATATCCAGTCAGCATCAAAGTGTTTGGAGTGATGGCGATGTTATGTCTCCATTCCTCTTCCCACAGGACCTCAGTCTCAACACGGAGACCTACATCAACTGACACGAGGAGACAGTGCTGCCCTGGGTCAAGAAGGTGGCTTCTAAAATACCCTATGTCTGGCAACATGACTCTACACCATTCGGGTTGGGTGCTCCAATACGAACATTTCAGCGTGTTTAGGTGGCAATTTGAGGCCAGTGCAGAGAATTCGGAAAGCATTGGATGAGTCTAATGGTGATTACGAAGGTGTTTGGAGTGATCACTAGCGATATTATGCCTCCATTCATCTTCCCACAGAGCCCCAGACACAACACAGAGGTCTACATCAAGTACCTTCAGGAGGTAGTGCTGCTCTGGATCAAGAGGGTGGGTGCTGGAAGACACTCTTGTCTGGTAACAGGACTCTGTATCATGTCACACAAGCAGGAGAACCCAGTATTGGCTGTCAGACAATTTCTGTGGCCACATCAATTTTTAAACCTGGCCACCTAGCTCTCCAAACTGCGACCCACTTGATTATTATGTATGGGGTGCGAGAGACCAACAAAACTCCCTGGAACACTAATGATGAACTGAAGGCAAGGATTATGGCAGTATTCACCAACTTAAACAAGGAGACCGTCCAGAAAAGTTGTAGGAGATTCCGAAGTAGTCTGGAGATCGTGCTTGAAGCCAGTAGTGATTTTATTGAATTAGATTACTGAGATTCGCAATTATTTCTTCTAAATATACCCCTAGAATAATTTGAAACGTAACCATTACCGCCCACGCAATAGCCGTTAGAATAATAAATATAAATACCCACTATGCACCACTGACCAGCATCTGGGGTCGTTCGTCTCGAAAAGGACCTCCAATCATTTGTGAACTGGGGCGGGAATTGGCTGGTTAACTTTAACGCCTCAAAAACAAAACTGCTCTCTATTACTCATCACAGAGAACCACCTCTGCTGCCCCGCTCCATTAGAATGTCTGACGCTCAACTCCTCGAGACCTCCTCTTTGCGACTGCCCGGTCTCACATTGACTGCTGACCTGAGATGGAACAAATACAATGAGTCAATAGCTTCGTTGGCTCCCTGTGTCGATCCTTCAAATCTACAAATCAACCATTCGCCCTTGCATGGAGTATTGCTGCCATATATGGTCCGGTGCCCCTTCAGTTTGTCTCAAGGTTCTTGATAAGATCCAGGGATGGATTTTGCAATGTAATTGACCCTGATCTGGCATCTCGTCTGCAGTCGCCTCCATCTGTCTTTTTTTACAAATACCTTCACGGTAACTACACCGATGAGCTGCTTTTGCTGGTTCCCAGACTTCATTCAACTAGGCTGGCAACTCACTCTCAGCCTTTCACTGTCGAAACTGTTAAATGTAGCCGTCTTTTCTACCCCAATATCTTCATGTCTCGCACCTCTCGCCTGTGGAACTCCCTCCCCTTTTCCTGTTTCCATGATAGCTATAATCTCCAACTATTCAAATGTAATGTCAATCGACGTTTCCAGATGCCTTGATCTGTCATTCTCTTCACCCTTTCCTTTATCACTCTTATTGGCTCTAGCTCCAACTCTCTGTAACCCCTTTCGTGCTAGTGGCTTCCGCCTTGCTTGGGGTGAAACGCTTAAAAAAATATATATATATATATATATATATATATATATATATATATATATATATATATATAAATAGTCGCGCCAAGACGTAGCACACATCGCCTGACGATTGCGTTTAAGCATGAAACAGATTGTTGCAACTGGGTGTTGAATACGATGTCCAATTTTATATTTACATACGCTCTATTTCCTGATATTATAAACTTTAACACATAAATACAGGATGCATTTAAGGCTATATTTTTTATATATATATATATATATATATATATATATATATATATATATATATATATATTAATTAATGGATTTTTGTTTTTAATCCAACATATTTTTATTATTTCCACATTTCCAACGGTTTCTCAAGTGCGCAGGCTTGTAGACGAAACCCTTAAGAAAAATTATGCCCTACTGAAATTCGAGTAGCAACTAAAAATAACGTTTGAAGTGATATATATATATATATATATATATATATATATATATATATATATGAATACAGGTGCATCTGCCATGATAGCCTAGCAATCTTATCTCCAGATATAAAAAAATTTTTTTTAAATTACTCGGAGAATTTCTAGAATCAAACCAAATTCATCGTTTCATAATGAAATATAAAATTTAGCTGAAAGATGGCGTTAAACCGCATAGGATTATACAAAATATTTTCATAACTGAATCACAAAATTTATGGTAACATTTTTATAATTCTAAAAATAACACTTTTCAGCTGAGAAGAAATTCACTGACATATAAGAGGATTGATATCATATAACTGTTCAACACTCTTTTCCTTATTTCTAACGATATTTTCTTAATAATTAATCTTTCTTAATACTTTGTTTATTTTTGGGAAGGCATCTTTCTTTATTCCAATACTGCTTCGGATTTCGGTGTCACATCTTCCGTTAATAAGTCTCCACACCATTTTTAAAAATGTTCTTTCTCTGACAGGATTGACACAATGCCCATGGTTCGGGTATCAGCGATTTATTTTTTTCCCCTCCACTAATGACTTCATGGAAATATCGTTTACCGGGTGAGGACGAGGTCACCTGGTGATTTCAACAACTCATTGCTGCGTTATTTGCATGGTGATCTCTAAGTTGCCAAACCCAGACTATAAGTATCGGGAGAGAAGAAAAGCGAAAAGTGCATATATATATATATATATATATATATATATATATATATATAATTATTTTTATAAAAAAAATTATAACATAAGTATGTTATAAAATCACTACAAAAATAGCCATTTTGTTTCAACACACTCTGTGTCTTATCAAGTGATGATGTTGAAAAGAAAATAAATGGTTTTAAAAGTTTCAGATTAATTAACGATCCTACACTAGGGGGAAACATTGTTACAAAAGCTAGAATAACCAATCAAAAACGAAGTATAGAAAGATTCAAAAGCTTGACAACGAAATCATGTTATAATAGCTATTCAGATCTTTAAATACGTGTAATATTAAAAATAATAAACAAAATGGCTATTTTTATAGTGATTTTATAACATACTTATGTTATAATTTTTTTAATAAAAATAATTATATCTGCTCTACTTTGTATTGAGCACTCTTTTAAGAATAGTAATTGTTGGTTATTGAATTCATTCCATATATACCAATTATATACTTATATATATATATATATATATATATATATATATATATATATATATATGTATGTATGTATATATGTATGAACAGCTGTCCGATCTCAGAAGTCAAAGCGACGCGTGGATTTTTCAGTAAAAATGAATCCGCAAACACGAATGTTTTAAAACTAGAGAAATTCATTTTGGTTACACGGCAGTCAGTTCAATAGACGACTTTTTATAGCCTTCTCGGCAACGTTTATTTCACTATATCATCACCAACACAGACATTGTGATCAAAGCCACAAGAACAGAATCCTCTTCATTATTGACACAGAAGACCCCGCAGATTGCAATGTATCTGTGAAGATCTTTGAAGATCTTAAAAAAAAAAAACTATCAAAATACAAGGACCTTGAAGTGGAAATCTCAAAAATATGGCACAGGAAGACATCAATAATTCCGGTTGTAATTGGAGCACTCGGATTGATTGGAAAAGGTTCCGATAGACTCATTGAATGGATTGTTGGTAGCCAATGCCTTAAAGAAATAAAAAAAAAATGTACTCACAAGTACAGCTCGTACACTACGAAGAACTTTCCTATGTAAAATATGCGTGATCTTAATAATTTTTCTTTTACAAAAATGATCAGTGGGAAAATGGCATATTGCCATTTCTTACCTTAGGCCTCTGGTTTGGACATGGTAGGAAACAGAAACCTAAAGGAGAAGGAAGAGGAGAAGGAGGAGGAGAAAGAGAAGAAGAAGGCGAAATAATAATTAATAATAATAACATTTAATAATAAAGTTATTTTTTCGTAAGACATTGGTCATGATTACGGAATGTTTTTGGTGTTTTGCCAATGCTAATAAAAACAAGGAACATTTGTATAAATTCATATTAAAAAAGTTGAGGACTATATAACTGCGCCTCTTCTTTTAACTCACGTGCAACCGATGGAGTGCTTATATTCAGAATGATAAATGCTATTTGTTATCAGGCAGAATATATAATAATATTAACGTTCTTGGTACTGAACACTGTTTTAACCCAAGAACGGTGGATGATCGGCTTGAATTTCGAATTTTTATTGTCAATATCCTATACTGGGAACATTCACAAGATTTCTATTACTGTCTCTTCTTCTTCTTCTTCAGGTGTATGCCATCGTACTCAGTAACCGTTAATCGAGGGCGGATTTTTGTTATTCCTTTATCCATGTTTAGGTAAATACCATGTCAACAGTCACAAGTCGTATACAGCATTATGTTGCTTGTCTGTTTCTTTTACTGAACCAGAGTATGTGATGCTCGTGGATTGAGCTGCAGGGAAGGTTTTTTTCAGGTAATTGATAGAGAGAAGTTTCATTTTGGAGGCTTTAAAATTAATGTCATTTCTTGCCCTAGTTAACAACAGACTGTCGGTGATTTTTTTTTTTTGATCATCTGTCAGTTCGATATGGTCGAACGGATCAGACTTAATATCGTAAATGATTGTGTCATTAGCATAAGTATCAAGTTGAGAACTGATGTCAGATGATAATGAAGAAATGTCGCAGGAAGACCAATGCTTGACGGATGAATTAGTGAAGGGAAAATAGAATAACTAACCATGAGAAAAATGACTTATCTTTACTGTAACCTCCCCACTCCACACAAAAGGAAAACCGACCCCCCCACAAAAAAACAGGTAATATAGAAAATAAGGAAAGAGAGGAGAGAAATAATGAGAGAAAAAGGACGAAGGTAAAAAGAAAAATTTTGAATAATTTTGTTTTTTTACAACGACGTTCACCCTAACAAGGCCCAAGAGCCACTCGATGTAGAGTGTTACTGAGTAAGAGGCACCACACCAAGCAAGGAGATAATGCCACCAAGTCGCAAGGGGCCACAGGAAGTGAAAGAGAAGGAAACCAGAAACCCAATCCTAAACAGGAAAAAAAGTGATAAAGCTCTACTCCTGTTCAAAAGACTGGGGAGGAGTGTGAACCGGACGATAGTCGAATCTATCTACTCCTATTGAAGAAAAAAAATTAAGAGTTCAGGCGGAGATGTTAGAAGTATAGATTTGAAGTCGACTTTAGAAAGAATCGGAAACTCAATCATAATCAGGAAAAAAATGGTGTAAACTTCAAACAACAGGAGAGAAGTGTGAATCGGGCGACAGACAAACCTATCTACTCCTATTGAGGAAAAAAAAGTAAATTAATAGTAAACAATAAAGAAATAAAATGACCAGAAAGAAAAACTGAACAAAAGAAGAAAAGAGACAAGACGAAAATAAAACAGATATGAAAAAACAAAAAGAAAAAAAAGAAGAAAAATATGAGAAGAAGAAAGAAAAGAAAGAAGAAAGAAGATTGAAGAAAGAAAAGAGAAAATTTCAGAAAAGAAAGAAAAAAACAAAAGAGGTTAGCAAATGAATAAAAAAAGAAGAAAAAAGGAAATATATTTATATGAGAAAAAGAGAAACATAACGAAAAAATTACAAAAAAGGAAAAATCAAAAAGGCGAGAAAAAGAAAGAAACAAAGATGGGATACGAGAGAAAAACTAATAAAAAAAAAATGATGATGAAGGAGAGGAAATGAAAAAGAAAGGAAAAGAATAAAAAAAATGCAATATTAACAGAAAGGCGTGTAAACCGGGTAATATTGAGGAAAGAAAAAAAGTACGAAGACAAAGAGAGAATGATTGAATAAAAAAGAAAAAAACAGAAAGCAAAGAAAAAGAAAGAAAAATTGTAAGAATACAAAGAAAATAGGAGAATAAAAATAATAGAGAGAGAGAGAGAGAGAGAAAAAAAGAAAAACGACAGAAATGCAAGCAAAAAAAAAAATATTACGCAAAGGTGAAGGAAAAAATATTTATGATTCCTTCCACCAAATTAAAAAAAAAAAAAAAAAAACTCCCAACAGCGAATGCGAACCCAAAGGAGCGGCATAACACATCTATCTACTTAACCGGTGAGTAATTAATATGCAGTTTATTCATCTATCTCCCCATGTTTCCCATTCTCGAACAATTAATTGCCACTGCTCGACCACTTTCTCTACCCCGCCAGACACTGCGTATCTAAACGCCAAATATTGATAATAAGCCTTACAATGGATAGCCTCTTGTCCAGGCTGTTTATTAAACCAACAGCCATAAACTTGGCCATGGGTGAGAAAAGCAGTCTCGTCTGTTTGAGTCGACAGAATCGGTACTGGCAAGAGGGTTCACTGTATTGTTTCTCCATTTATTGGGGGGGAAAAAAAGAAAAAGAAAGAAAAAAAAGACATTTTTCTGTTGAATAATTCTGAATATTTTTTTACTCTACCGGGAAGAGAGAGAGGGAAAGAATATGCGTATCTGTGTGTGTTCTATAAAAATGGCGTGGGAGTAACAGGGTGAGGAGTTTTAAACAGAAAGGAGCAGGAGCAGTTTTAATAAGTTCAATGAAAGAGTGAGAATAAAGGAAAAAGAGAAAAGAGTATCTATGAAAATTAGGACAAAAAATACGGTTAGTGTGTAGAAAATGTATATCTCTTTTCTGTAAATCATGCAATCAGGAATGAAAATAAAAAAGAATGAAGGAAAAAGAAAAAGAAGGAAAAGTAAAAAAAGAATTAAAAAATGGAAAAGAAAGATAAACGATAACAAAGGAAAAACAAAAGAGAGGAAAAAAGTAAAAAGAAAAGGAGAGAAAGATAAAAAGCAAAAGAAAATAAAGAAGAAAAAGGGAGAAAAAGGAAAAAAAAGAAAGAAAAGGCAAAAATTGAAAAAAAAACAGAACAAAAAGAAAGAAAGAAAGAAAGAAAAAAAGAAAGAAAAGAAAAACAAAACAAAGAAATAAATAAAGAATAAAAGAAACGGAAGAAGGATAAATGAAAGAAAAAAAAAAGTTAGAAGGACAGAAAGTAAACGACCAGAAAGGAAAGAATAATTGAAAAAAAAAAAAAAAAAACGAAAAGTAAAAGAAATAAGATTAAAAAGAAAGAAAAATAGAAAGAAAAATAAGTAAATGAAAGAAAAGAGGGAAAGAAAAAAAAAGCGATAAAAAGAAAGAAACTATACTCGGAGAAAACTGAAAAAATTAAAAAGATAAAAATGGAATGAAAAAGGGAAGAAGATAAAAAAGAAAGAAAGAAAGAAAGAAAGAAAGAAAGAAAGGAGGTAGCCAGGAACGAAAAGAAAAGAAAAGAAAAGAAAAGAAAAGAAAAAAAACATATAGGAAGGAAAAAAAAATAGAAAAGAAAAGAAAGAGAAAATGGCAGAAACAGTAAAAAGACCGGTGTTTCTGAAGAACACCCTCCTACCACAAAAAAAGAAACAAAAACAATAAGAAAAACAATAAATAAAATGCCCCCCACCACAAAAAAAGTGATAAAATAGTAATAAGAAAAAAAAATAATAATAAGCGAACCAAACTTTATCGAAACAACCAAAAATTGCCAATGAAAAGGAAAAAAAGTTAAAAATTTCCTGTTTATTTCCATAAGCCATTCAATTTTAAGTAGAAATATTTTGTACTGTTAAATCATGTGATGGAAGAATAAGTGAAAAATAAAATTGCTTGTCTCATTTGAACATAGTGAAATGAGTCACCGGGCTAAACCATAATTGAGCGCTTTCCAATAAGTACCGCACATATATAATATATAAATAAATATATATAGATATATATATATATATATATATATATATATATATAACATTTTACCTGAGAACGACGAAGGAGTTACTGAGTATAAAAATCCAACATTAAAAGGAGAGAGGACATTAAAAGAGGTATTAGTGACAAAAATGATTGACATCATATATACAGGTTGCCATTAGCAAAGCCATTTTATTTGCGCGAAAAAACGGAGAGTTTAGTAGTGCGACGGACCGGGAAAAAGAACACCATGAGAGAGAAATTTGGAAGAGCGTGATTTATTTGACCTCAAAAAAAGAGTGTTTCTATCTATCTATCTATTTATCTATCTATCTAATAGTGATTATATATATATATATACCATCTGGCAACAAGACTACTATGCTACAAAGATAGAAGGGCTGTCAGACATTTTCTACGACCACATCACCCCTTACAGGTAACTCCCCAGACTGCAAACCCCATGATTATTATGCAATCGGTGCAGATGAGCGAGACCAACAAAACTGCAGCAAAAAGATGAACTGAAACAAGATCATAGCAGCATTCCTCAGTGTTAAACAAGAAGGCCGTCACTTTTGCATGAGAGAATAGAAAAGTTCAATGGCATTGAATAAATTTAAAAAATATATTTTATTGTCCCATTGATAATGGCTTATGTATGGATACAACGTAAAAAAAAATGGATCAATAATTTTCTATTTTCGTTTAATGATAATGTTAAACTTATCAGACGTTATGAAAGAATTTGCATAAAATAAAAGACAACACTTGTCTATATTATTTAATGAAACATGTATGAATGAAAAAATGCTGCCTAAATACATATATATATATATATATATATATATATATATATATATATATATATATATATTATTTATTTAAAAATATGAGAACGACGAAGACTTCTCATGTTTCAAAACAAGAGTATAAAATCCAATAATTATTTAATTAAAGTTTAAGGAAATAATTAAATGGTCTTTTTGTGGAGCACTATTTTAAAAATAATAACAAAAATGACGAATGACATCATTTATACTAACGAGTTATTTTCCTATTTTCAAATTTTACACACACACACACACACACCACATATATATATATATATATATATATATATATTATATATTATATATATATCGTTAGAGACTGCACAGTTTAGTAGTGGGGAGCATGGTTACCTGATACCGTCATTTGGGAATGAAGAAAAGTTATCTCTGACAGGGTTAAAGACTTAAAAGAGCGAGTGAGTTACATGGGAGAGAGCGAGAAAGATGGAGACAGAGAGATAGAGGAAGAGACGTATTTAGCTGCTAAGAGAAAAAGAAATGGAGATTTACTCCTGCGAGAGAAAGAGATCGGGGGAGAGAAAGAGAGCTATATTTTTCAAAAAATATTTATTTAGCAGAAGATAAAGAAAGAAAGATATTTACTAGCAAGAAACAAAGAGTCATTTAATATCATAAGAGGGAGGGGGAGAGATGAGTGTTTGAGGAGGGAGAGCAAAGACAGAGACAAAGAGAGAGGCGAGAGATTTATTTAAACGAAATATTCATTTACAGGGAGAGAGATTTCATGGAGAGAAACTGAGGATTACCTAGTCAGAGGGCTGTTATATATTTATCAGTATATATATATATATATATATATATATATATATGTGTTATATATATATATATATATATATATATATATATGATTATTATGTCTTATTGATAAGATTATGCAGAGTTTTTGCAGCTGAACCCTTAGTAACAGTAAGATGGGCGAAAATAATCTCGTTCTTTAGTAAAAAATATATATATACTAAAATTATACATTTATGACATCGGAAGTGAAGGGGTAGGTTGCATCAAGCAGCTTTTTGATATACGTCCGTTTTAAGTTCAAGATATATATATCCATATATATATATATATATATATATATATATATATATATATATATATATATATATATATATATATATATATATATATATAGTAGTCTGGAGGTACGTGAATGTGGAGGATCCCAATGGCGATTTTATTTGTATTAATTATATATATGACGTGTGGAGTGCAGGTACTCCCTAATATATTGATACTCATCCAATTGATAACCATTGCCCTAAAAGAACGTCTTCTTTCAGAAGGTCGCTCCCCACCCACCAGAGATCAAGCATAGGTTTACACGTGGTAGAATTTTTTTTTTTTGAGATTTGAAAAATTTCTTATAAAAATTCATAGAATCTGGATCAGAATAAAGAAAATTAAATTGATTTTAACTATTATTATAAAATCTTTTTAGATAGTTTAAAATATCTATGTTTTAACTAATAGTTTTAAATAGTTTTTCTTTAAAAATGATTTAGAAATTTCAATAACTTCGTTACCCCATTTGATGTTTGTACATGTGTCTGCATGATAAAATTTAAAAAGTTTTACAGGACATAATCTTAGCGTTTTTCACTTCACACGTAAAACTTTAATTTTCCGATGAATACAACAATTTTTGTCTTAGAAAAATCATGAACCTGAAGACATTGTGCTAATGACGAAAGGTTTGAATAAGCAGCTCTAAATAGAGTCTTCCCAAAATTAGCCTTATGGCATAAAAGTGCTCTATGCCATAAAAATGACAGAGCATTTGAATATTAATTCAATAACCAGATAGACAATGACTAGCCACTACTTTAAGTTTCATGTTTGCACACAATCTTCAGGCAGCCAGTAACTTGCAGTAATAAGATGATTACCTTATATACCACTGGACGAGTATAATTTGACAAGCAAACTAAACCCGCACAATTTTAAAAAGAAATCAACCTGGAAAGGCTTGCTAGTATAGCAAAAAGTGTTCAATAACAAAAGAATCTGGTGTTATATGTGTGTGTGTGTGTGTTTGTACATTGTTTACACAACCACTATATTATCGCACTGATTACGTAGCATTTATCGTATAATAATTCAATTAAATTGTATATCCACAAGCAACAAAACACAAGAAATCCGATAAATCCTTACCAATGTCATAAAAATACTATATCACATAAACTGTATCTTATAAACTGTAAAAACGACTACACATATTAGAAGCATTAGGCATAAAAAGACAAAGCGTCTAACATCAATAAAATCCTATCCAATCTAGGAATAAACACGTTAAGAAAAAAACGTGAAGAATCGATAAATATAAAAACATTTAGAAGCGCGAAGATTCGATATTTGACAAACGATGAAACCGACATAATACAAAAAAAAATAAAACTCTGATCATCGCACTATTTACATTATTCGGACTATTATCCTCATCTTTGTCGCCATATTTATTACAACTTGTTTCTTGTACAGTGGATAAAGGCGTTAGTTAGATCCAGTGACAGGAACCAAACTGTGTGAGTTCAATACCCGGTTAAGGCGGTGGAGAACTTAG
>CAHIKZ030003993.1:1630000-1710000 GCA_903632075.3 Acanthosepion pharaonis
TAATGGAATAATAAATTCTCGTCTGAAAATTGCAGACATCACATCAGAGTCAAAAATCTTTATTACGGTAACTGAAGCGTATAAGTCAACATTTTAAACTTGAGAAAATATTTCCCAGAACAGGGGTCAATGGAAAACAAGCAGAAGAGTTCACTTGAAACTTTTTCACTATTTACACTTTCAGAAGTATTTCCTACAAAATGTGCTCCTTCACTCGTCTTTCTGGCCGGGATCATAATTTAATTTGTGTTCACGCTACACTATGAGAAAATCATAGCTCCAGGGATTCTAACTTTGCAGCAATACTTTTCTAATTGCTGACGCCAGTGGGAAAGTGGTCACAGGAACTGGGATATTTTTGTCTTTGATGTGTATATACACCTATAGGCAACCCACATTAAACTGACATTGTGTCATGTCTGACCCCCGTGAAGCGAGGGGTGAATTTCCTCCTACAAAAATATGTTCTTTTATGCGACCTTCAGGCTGGGATCAAATATTTTCTCTTCTCTAAAATATAAGGGAAGCCGTGGAGATGTAGGTAGATATATACATTTTATCCTACAGATATTATTTTATAAGATTGTTACTTTGTCACAGTATTTTTACTTTTTATTAGACGAAGAACGTGCACTGTCTACTCCGTGTGGTAGATGGGCAGCAAAAGAACAAAAATAAAAAAAGGATGAAAATAAATGCGACTCAAAAGTTTTAATAATGACTGACAATACTTCATCTCATAAATACTAGTACAAAATTAATAGTAATGGTTGATCTTATAACAAAATGTATGTAGATGCATTCGGTCATAAGCACAGTATAGTTGCATTATAAATCAGAGGTGGTCTCTGTGGCTGTTAAACAAACACAAATGTGCCTGAGCTGGAGTCTGCAACAAGGATGGGCTAGTCGTTGTAGCAGACGATCGTCCATTGACGTTTTGAAAATTACTGTAAATTTAACTGTTTGAGAAATCCTGTAAATTTAATTTTACAAGGTGAAAATGATCATTTACATAATGGTATCTTAATTACGATTGTATGAAATATATTGCTCTGTTTATTATAAAAACATTGAGCGCTATGTATGAATTAGTTTTAATATTTAATATTGTGTTAATAGGATTTATTTGGATTATATATATATATATATATATATATATATATATATATATATATAAATTAATTGATTTAAATATGTTTTTTTTCGCTACACAGTTCTAACCATGTTTTAAAATGGAAGCTAAAAGCCCCGAATTTAATTTTGTGATTAAATTAAAGACATTAGTTCCATTTCATCCTATGGAACTAATGTCTTTAATTTAATCAAAATAAATTCGGAACTTTCCATTTTGAAACATTAGAACTGTAGCGAAAAACCATATTTTAAATCAATTAATTATAATATTAATGCTCTGTAAATTTACATTGAGCACTATTTTGTAAAAATAAAAATATCTATAAGAACACCGGATTATATATCTTGCTGTTCTTTCTTTTTATTTACACACACACACACACACACACACACACACACACACACACACATATATATATATATATGAAAATTTCTCCGATTTAACCAATAGAGAAGACAATATTTATGAATAAAAATGACAATAGGAAAACTAATAATTGCTGACGCGTTTTGTCCAATGTGGACTTTATCAAAGCAAAATACGAAATGAATTTAATTGAACAAGGTAACTAATAAAAACAAGAAACAGAATGTTCCTAGCAAGTGGAATGTAGAGAACGCTATTTTCATATTGTTAACTGAAAATAACATCAACACAGATATAATGACAATATTCTCCACACGTGACAAATACTGACGTTATTTTCAGTTAACAATATGAAAATAGCGTTCTCTACATTCCACTTGCTAGGAACATTCTGTTTTTGTTTTTATTAGTTACTTTGTTCAATTAAATTCATTTCGTATTTTGCTTTGATAAAGTCCACATTGGACGAAACGCGTCAGCAATTACTAGTTTACCTATTGTCATTTTTATTCATAAATATATATGTATCTATATGTATATTTAATACAAGTATATATATAATTAATACAAGTGAAACGTTTGCCACCTGATTGAAATTACGTTCAGCATTCCGGCTCCAGAGTTTCGTAGACGGACCTGTCGACTTCTCGATTTTTCTCTTTTATATGCACTTATCATTGGCGCAGATTCTTTTATCATAGTATCTGTGTGCGCATGCGTCTATGCGCAAGTCTGCGCTGATGTGTGTTGTTCGTGTAGGGTGTCATAATTATTTGTCATTTTCGTCGTTTATTTCCCCTTCCGCTTTACACTCACCCCTTAAACTTTTGTTTCTCTTTGTTTTTCGTCTTTTCTTTCTGTTGCTGTTATTTGGGCTCCGGTGTTTCTAGACAGGCTGCCGTTTTTGCCGTTTTTTTTTTTTTTGAGCCTTCTGTACTATAAATATTTTTATTCGCAGGTTAGGTACACACATGTTTGCGTTGTCAGCCTTGATTTTTATTGTGTTAAAAAGTGAAATTATTATCAACTTGCCTACACCGAAACATTCCATAAGAAAATGTACCTTCCGACTAGCATCGAAACTGTATTCACTTTTTTTCTATTGGGAGACCACTCCAACAGCCGAAGCGGACAAATAAAAATCATATCGGATAGAAATATATATATATATATATATATATATATATATATATATATATATATATATATATATTGAACAATAAAAAAAATATTAAAAATTAAAATCTTCAGACACTGGGTTGTAGATTAATATTCTTTCATTTTTTTTTATTATTATTTCATTTAGATTCCTCGACTAGTTTCGGCCAAAATGGCCATCATCGGGAGAAGAAATATTTCTGCTTGCTGGTAGCAGTAAACTACAGAAATGAATGTCTTGATGGAAAATGAACTTTTGTCTGTATTTTTCATTTTTTGTTTTTTTTTGGTTTTTTATCTTTTTAACATGAATCTTTTAACATTCCTTGTGTTGGTCAAACAGTCTCTTTTAAGTTGTTATTTGAGATAAGAGCTGGATGGATCTATGCTTCCCTGAATTCCCTTGGTCAATTTGACAGATTTATTGGTCCTTGAGAGGGGATGTATCTCTGTTTAGTGTCTGTGTGTGTGTTATTTGGTTCTTAGGGAGTGAGTGATATGATATGTGTAAGCGTGTGTATTGCTGTGGGTGTATGTTATCATTTGGCTCATTAGGAAGTGAGTGAGTATGATGTGTGTAAGTGTGTATATTCGTGTGGGTGTGTGTATAAGTGTGAGGCCTCCACACCTCCGTAAGCATGTCTGTCTTGTGTGGGTGAGAAAAGTGGGTAGGTTTTGATTTGTTGAGTTATATATTAGTACTATCTATATTGTTAAATTTATGGTTTAGCCCGGTTGGATATTGTGTTTTTAGACGTTGTAAACACGTATTTTCATGGGACACAAAAATCTTTTTAATGTTATCTGCTCTAAACTTTTCTATTCTCTCCATATATATATATATATATATATCATTAGTTCCCTAGTCTAATGATTTAATGATTGTGAACATTGTTTGAAAATTCGAATTGTAAATTGTTTGAATGAAAATTAATCAAACGGACAGTTACACTAAATGATAATTATTCCAAATGCAAAATTCATTGCAATAAAAATGTAAAAATTAAAAGAGGAAATACTCAAATGATAATTATTCGAAATAAATAATAAATTATTAAATATCGTTAATAAAACAATTTAGTAAGAGAAAATCCTTATAAGCTTAAGTTATATGATACTGCACGCAAATAGTCAACTACTAAAGAGTACTTTTTAAAGGGTGACATTACTTTTTTAAGTTTTCCATTTACGCCGCGGTATTTGATCTTTTGTCTATCTGCCCTTATTTTTGCAATGTGAGTTTCGTACAAGTCCTGTTCTCTTTTAAGAGCTTCTAAGAATTTTCATATTGTGGGATGATGGGATGACACTTGCTGCGCAAAATCTCTATGCCATCCTTCAAGTGTGTTATTAGTTCTAGGTAAATCAGGATTGACTCTCTCAAAGAAAAACCACATCCGTATTTCGAATATAAGTATTTCGAATAATTATCATTTAGTATAATTGTCCTTTCGATTAATTTTCATTCAAACAATTTACAATTCGAATGTTTTTCAAATAATTATTTTCGAAAAGATTTCTCGATACCGATTTAATACGCACGCCCACACATTCATTTTAGACAAAAAATATTTTGAAACATAATCTTCCACGTCAATGCGCTTAATGCAGTATTGCATATCAGGTAGATTGAACATGAAACAGATCTGGTCAAAAGTAAGCTTATATTTGTTTCACTATTTGTTTCACGTTTCACTAATTATACAAATCCCAATTCCAATCCAGTATTCCATATTCCTCATTCACGTTTTGGAAATGTTATTACGTTATTTCCTGCAATTTCGGTTTCGATTTTTATGGTTGTTTTTTTATTGTTTTTACAGAGATTGTGAGCAATGGCAAACAATTTAAATCAAGAGCAAAAGAAAGTGGCTGCAAAAGTAATATTGGAAGAGTGAAAATGCTGAACAGGTGTGCATATCATGGCAAGGAACTTTTGATACTCATCCGCCTTCACGCCAGGCAAGTTAGCGTATAAGAAATAAATTTGAAAGCACGGATTCAGTGGTTAATTTACAGAAATCTGGTTGTGCTAAGACTTCGATGACTGAAGAAAATGAGATATGAACAAACCAAAGAAGTTCATACGAAGCTGAAATTAAACCATAAACAAATGAAAACCAACAGTTTGAACAAATATAATTGTAACAAATATAAATCTAATAAAACGTTTTTAAAATATGTAAAGTGCATCCTTAATAAGTGTAAGACTACTTTTACTCCCCTACCCGGTATATAATATATGTGTGTATGTTTCGAATTGTTTCACCCCAAAAAATGCGATAATGCCATTAGAACGCAGGGTGAAGTGAAAAAGAATGAAAAAAACTAAGAATCGCGAGAATTGAGGAAAGGACAAAAAAAGAACAGGATTCAATAAAAAAAATGTAAACTGCATACTTACTAAGTGTAAGTCTACCTTTGACCTTTTGTATACAACGGTGTGGTGAAAAATTCTCACACTAATAGATTCAAAATCATTTATTCAGATTTTAGGAAGTGGGTCATGTTCTTATTTATCCAAATCATGATTAACTTCATTGAACTGTTTTTTATTTTTTTTCAGTAAGATTGAGCATCTCCGCATTTTGCTTTGGCTATAAGGGACTATCTTAACCAAATCTTTCCACGGTATTGTTTCAGAAGGAGGGTCAGCATTGAATGGCTACCACGTTCGTCTGACTTAACTCCATTGGATTTCTTTGTTTTTGGGAGTATAGTAAAATGTTGTCTTCTTTACTATACCCCCCCCCACCAAAAAAATAAAAAACGAAATCCATGTTTATTAGAGAAATCATCACACAGTGGACAAATTAAAAGAGTATATTTCAGAAATATTTATTGAATTGATGCAGGTCGGGATTTGTGTCGTGCTGTGTTCAGTAGAATTTTGAGTAATGTTGCAATGTTGAAGGAGGACATTTTGAACACATAAGAGATTAAACTGTGCTAAAAAATGCAATTTAAGTGTTAAACAAATGTACATAAAGGGTTTTGAAGAAATATGATTGTAACAAATAAATGTTAAATGTAATAAAATGTTTTTTAAAATATGAAAAGTGCATCCTTAATAAGTGTAAGCCTACTTTTGACCCACCCGGTATATAATATATGTGTGTGTTTAGAATTGTTTCACCCCAAGAAAGGCGATAATGCCATTATAACACAGGGTGGCGGTTACAGTGAGTGAAAGTGAAAAAGAATGAAAAAACTAAAAATCGTGAGAATTGAGGAAAGGACAAAAAGGAACAGGGTTCAACAAAAAAAAGTAAACTGCATACTTAATAAGTGTAAGTCTACCTTTGACCTTTTGTATACAACGGTGTGGTGATAAATTCTTACATCAATAAACCATTTATTGAAATTGTTGTAGATTGGGATTTGTGTCGCAATGTGTGCCATATTGTTCTGGAGGGGTTCCAGGCATGTTGTAATGTTGAAGGATGACATTTTGAGCACTTAAGAGATTAAAATTTTACGAAAAATTATAATTAAAGTGTTAAACAAACGTATGATTGTAACAAATAAATATAAATGTAATAAAATGTTTTTTCTTTTAAATATAAAGTGTATACCTACTAAGTGTAATCCTACTTTTGGTCACCCCTGTATAGTGAAAATTTCAAATAAAAATTAAGTCAATAACAATGTGTCATGCTAAATGTTAATCAAAACAAGAAGAGAAAAAGAAAAAGAGAAATCCTTTTGCTGAAATCTACGTGCACGTGATCAGTGTATTTTTATATTTCTCTCGCCTCATGCTTTTAATTAAGGTGTTGAAATTTGTTTTTGTTAAACAACTCGACGCACCTAAGAAGCTAAACACTTGCTCAAAATGAATGATATCTTTTATATTAAAATGTGAGTTTACCATAATTGGTTCTGAAGAAAGTGAAACTATCGAGTCAATTTAGAAGACTCGGCAATTACCAGGATTTTAATTAAAACGAACGTGGGATAATTAAGTAAGTAGAAACATATATTCAGATGCCACCTTTTTCCGTCATCCGGTTGAAATGAGCTTTCGATTCAAGGATGTTCCTCTGAAGGTTGAATGCGAATTAGTTTCACTATTTTCTGCTTATCTCGGACGAATATCTTCGTCTTTGTTGTTTTCATACAATTTTCAGTCGATGTTTCTGGGAAGTATTTCAATTTCTGATGAGTATCTTCATTTTTGTAGCTTTAAATACATCGTTTCGGCCGACGTGTTCTTCGGCCGACGTGTTCTTCGGCCGTCCTGAACTGTCTGCAACATCGTGTAGAAGTATTATCATTATTCTATATAGAATGCTCACCCAATACAAGGCTCAAGAGTCACTCATGATAGGGCATTACTGAATTAGATTATATAGACGTAAGAGGCGAACATAAGAAATACAGATTATGAGGATATGTAGGATATATAATGGTTGAGCCAAGACTTGAAGATAATAAGCACATTATGATGTAGTCACGTTCTACAAACTCCAAGCGTCAATAAACAATGAGAACAACGTCTTAATTTGTTCCCGAACTGAAAATATCAATGTGGGATACAAATATTCGAACGCGATTCGCTTATATCTCACGTTGGTAATTTTTTTTCTCGAGTAATTTTAGCAGCTAGCACACATAATACCGATAAATTAATCCTAAAAATGTCACCTTAATTGAAAAAAAAACTGTTAAGAAGTTATGACCATTTGAAAGTTGCTTAAATTTACATTTTGCATGATTTTGACAACTTTATTACTTGCGAGATTACCCCACTTGTCTCACAGGGATCTTTAGCTAGCAACTGCTGACGTTATATAAAGCAATATATAAAGAAAAGAGCACGTAGTTTAGCTCTCTCTTCTTTCTCTTTTCACCCAAATTTTCGGCCAGTCCTAAAGATAACATATATTAGGCCACTTTCTTAATAGTAAGAACGTATTTAGACCACTTCTATTTTCCTAACGATAACATATATTAGGCTGCCTTTTAAGCAGTAATAACATATTATCGGCCAATTCTAAATTCCTAAAGATAGCGTGTATTAAGCTACTTTCTTAATAACAAAATATTTTAAGTTAAGCCACTTCTAAGTTCGTAAACATATCATATATTAGGTCACTTTTAATAGTAACTACATATTTTAAGTCACTTCTAATTTCCTAAAGATAGAATGTATTAGGTCACTTTCCTAATAGTAACAGCATATTTTAGGCCAATTCTAAATTCCTAATAATAAAAACATTTTTACTACTCGTTTAACAACACATATTAGGCTATTTTCATTTCTTACTCATAACAAATCTTAAGCCATTTCTAATTTTATAAAAATATGTCTGTAGCCATCTTCAATTTTTTAATAACTATGTTTAAGCCACTTTATATTTTCTAATAATAATATATTTTAGGCCACTTTTAATTTTTTCTAATATAATTTTGTAACCAATTCTGATTTTTTAATAAAAGCAGCATGTTTAATTTCAATTTTTTAAAATAATAATAACATATTTAAGGCTACTTCTAATTTTCTATGATTATTTTTGGCAGTCATTTTAAATTTCCTTATAAAACATTATCCTTAAGCCACTTCAAATATTCTAATACTAACAACGTTTTACGCCATATCTAATTTGATAATAATAACTATGTGATTTACGGCAATTGTAACTTCCTAATAACAACATATATGACGCTACTTTTAATTTTCTGATACTATGCATTAGTTCACTTCTGATTTCCTTGTAATCGCACACATATTCCCAGTTTTAACGTCCTAATAACGGCATGATTTAGGCTACTTTTAATTTCCTACGAAAGACCATGTTTTAAGGTAATTTTAATTTCCTAATAATATAAACATGACAAGGTCACATTTAATTTCCTACTAATGTTATAATATAAACATGTATTAAGCCAATTGGAATTTTCTGATCATAACATACCTAAGGTTGTCGTTAATGTCCTAATACTATAAATGTATTTGATGATTTCTAATTTCTTAATAATAAGTTTTTATATCTGTTCTAATTTTATAAGTTTGGTTGGTTGGTTGATTTTATTTAGTGGTATGTGAAACTCTATATTGGTTATTTAATGCCGAAATCTAAATATTTTGAATGCAATTCTATGCCTTCAGCTACCGATACAATGTATAGTTGGTCATTTTCCTATAAAATATATTGTTGGTCATTTTACTATAAATTAGATAAATTGTAGATAATTTTTTTTATAAAAAATATATTGCTGGTATTTTTACTATAAAAATTGTCCTCATCTTTGTCGCCATATTTATCACAACGTTTCGTCCGTTGTACGCTCTGGCCTTCTTTAGGTGGTTGGAATGTCGAACTGCACCCTTTATTACGCTCACTGAGGTAGACTGTTCTAGTTCCACTTGCCATGTTTAATGGATGTCAGTTATCAGTTATCTCCTGTTAATTTTCCTTCTGAAAGTTCTCCATTGCCTTAACCGGGTATTGAACTCACATTCTTTGGGTTCTGTCACTGGATCTAACCAACGTCTTTATCCACTGTGCCATGTGTCCTTGAGGACAGAACCCAAAGAGTCCTATAGCTTGGACCCTAACAGATGCTGCCACCCTGTATCAGACTGAACTTGGGCACAACAGCAATAAAGAAGTTGTTCCACGCTCCTCAAAACCTCCAATTTCCCGATCAGAGGCCTTGCTGCCGGATGTAGTTTATCGTCCTACCCCCATAATTAATACGTTTTATGCCATTTCTTAAAATAATATAATGTCCGTCTTCCTTTCTAATTCCACATTAATGGGGACATGTATTTGATGACATCTAATATAAAAATAATATTAATGTTTTAGCTTAATTTCCTAATAATAAAAACAACGTTTTAAAGTCACTTCTAATTTCCTAATAACATGTATTTGTTTACATATAATTTCAAAATAAGTACCATGTTTATGTCACGTCTAATTTCTAAATATTAACATGTTTTAGACGGCATTTTATTTCATAATAATAATAACATGCAACTTTTAATATTCTAATAAAATTTTTAGTTCATTCATAATTTTCATTTAATACCAAATATTAAGCCGATTTTAATTTATTAACAACATTCATTTCCCTCCTTCTAATAGTCTAAACATAACATTTATTACGAAACATCACATTTCCTAATATTAAACACATATTTCCGTTATATAGTTATTGAACAATAATTTATATTAGATCAGTTGTAATTACCTGACAATAAAATGTATCATACACTTTCCTGTAATAAGTATTACCGAGAATTGAATTTACAGAAAACACGGAAATATAGTCGTCATTATTTGCATCTTTTTTGTACTAGTGTATTTTTCTTATCCACTAAGAAATCCTTATCTCTCAAACCACTTTTAATTTTTATTATCATTTTCCTACACACACCAGTTTGTTAATTGCTGGCCACTCCTGAATCATTTTATGATTACTACAGCTAAAAAACGGTGTTAAGTGTGTATAAGTAAACAGGTTCTTAAAATAATCAGCTGCTACTTAAACCCAAGTTATTAAGAATAATGTTAGAAGAAAAGTCTTTGATCATGAAAGACTACACAAACAAATCCTCTTCTCAGAGTTCGCATCTGGCAAGAGAACACGTGGAGCCCCACGTCGTTGATTCAACAATCAACAGAAAAACATCTTGATGAGGACAGACATAGATCCGGTCAACTGGAAGACGGAAGCTGCAGAAAGAACCAATAAGAGAAGAGCATTCCATGAAAAAAAGACAACATCCTTCGAAAGTACCAGAAAACAAATAGAAGAGACGAAGAGAGACCAAAGAAAAGACAGAGGTCTCTATCCCCTGGACCTTCATACCCTAACGTACGGGGGGGTTGTGGACGTCTCTTTAGATCTAACATTGTTATGGTGGAACACACCTATTCTATAGTTAATAGACTCTCCCACCTATAATAAGTAGGAGTAGTAAGAGTAACCAAGGAGACGATCAGTCAGTCGATGTTGGTCGACTGGCTGATCGGTTGAACTCTCTGCCTTCGGGCGGGGAGGAACCCGAACGAGGCTGCGCTGAAGGGCGGATTCTCTTTCGGGGAGGTAAACCGACCCTGAACCCGTTTATACTGGTTCAATGGGCATATTTTTGGCCGAGCCCACAGGCTCGGAGATCCCACGTTAAACCGGCCTTGTGCCACATGATGCCCTCGTGGGGGATGGGGTGACTAAATATCGTTGGTCAGTCAGCCAATGTCGGATGACAGTTAGTCGGATACTAAAGCATCAGCAACCACAACTAGATTACTCTGCGTCATTACCTATTATATCGAGTTCCTAACGTTTTGTACGTCGAACCTATTTTAGGACCGACTTAGTACAAATACAAGCCTCCACTGTGAAATCACTCCACAACAAACATAGAACTCATTTCACACAGAAGGCAACGAGTTCCATCAACGAAGATTAAGAATAATTACCATTTTATCATACTTTATTTCTTAACAATAAATAAATTTCACTGTTTTTATCCATTTTGGCCTGTTTGATTTTTATTTTTCTATGTCTCCCGACACTTAAAGATGTAGGTGATTATTTCTGCCAGATATTTTGTTGGGTAGGCTATACGCGAATTTCCGCTGTCCTTCTGGTCTTCAATATGTCCCGTGAGTATCAATTTTTCCAAGTACACTTTCCTCATTATGTGCCCGAGAAATTTCAACTGTCTCTGATGCTACGAATAAATATCTTTTTTGTCTGCATTTTTCTAAAACTTCCTTGACCAAGAGTACAGTCCAAGGTATTCTCAGTATCATTCTACAGAACCACATTTCTGTTGCATCAAGAGTTTATCCAACATTCGCTGCTATATAGGAGAACCGATATTACATAACAGTTCCTACTCTTATACAATGATTTGTTTCTAAAGATTTTTCTGATACTTTGCGTAGCTTTTGGAATGCATTGCACTTTCAGAATTCCCTGTTTGCTTACACTTCGAAAAATATTATCGTAGGAAAAGATTAGTATTTAATTCGCTCCGTCGCAACTTACTTTACCTCCCATGTAATAGGGGTAAAACTAATGCTATTTCTTACACCCAGATTTCTTTTTATCCATATAAATAAGAGATGCTGCAAAAATGGTCCGCTTCGTCTATCTCTCCAGAAAGTATCTGACTCCATCTCCCTGCGTGAAACCTGATACAAGATGGTCACTTGTTTCTGGATATTTATCACAGAATCTACATTTCGGGTTAACGTATTTTCTGTTTAGTAATTTCTACTTAGCAAGCATTGGTCTTGTGCAGCAAGTATAAAACCTTCCGTTTCAGCTTTCAACCCTGCACTACGTAACCACTGATGAGTTTGGGGTTTGTCTACATTAGCTTGTTTGATACGGGCAGAGTATTGACCATAAAAGAGGATTATCTTGCCATCGTTTATGCATTTGATACATTGCATTTGTTTTGCTTTCTTTTTTATGTTCTTTGCCGCTACAGTAGGCGTTTTATGATTTATTTGCACTTCTTCGTCTACTTGAAGTTCACTTTTGAAATTGTTGGCATCCTTTATTACTGAGTAAAGATTCTTATTTCTTTTTCTTATCCTTTTTTCTTTGATTTCTGTTGTATGCACACTTCCTTCCGGGTCCCAACCAGAGACGTAAGGTCAGAAATGGCTTTATGACATTTTCCACTGACTATTTCTGTAAAAAATGAAAACAAACAGAAACAAACACAAGATCACATACATTTTACATAGATAATGCACTTTGTAATATGTGAAGTGTAATCGTCAGTACAATTCTTTGTATTTCTTTAAGGCATGAGCTAGCAGGAAAACCTTCAATGACTCTATCGGAATCTTTTCCAATCAATCTGAGGGCTCCAACTACAACTGGAATTATTGATAGACACGTGTGCCATATTTTTGAAATTTCCACTTCAAGATCCTTGTATTTTGATAGATTTTGAAGATCTTCAAAGATATATTACAATCTGCAGATGCTTATTATTATTATTATTATTATTACTAATATTATTATTATTATTATTATTATTATTATTATTCTGTAAATGTTATTTTTTGTTGATTAGCGTCAATTTTAAAATGTTTTTTAAATTAAATACAGGCGAATTAAATAAAGCAAAAATGGCTTCCTTCTAGTCGCAGGCTGTTTGAAAAAATCGGTCGTTTGAAGTAAACAAAGTTTCTGATTTTATCTCTGATATTCCAAATCTCAACCAACATTTTCTTTGAAAATAAATGTCTTCTCAGTCATGGAGGATATCTTGTCCCCCTAAACGGGAGGCATATCCTGGGTGGAGTCCCACTGATTTGATATCTATACTTAAATACGTGTGATTAATGGCTCATAGTATTAATATTCCATTAAAAAAAGTTTCAGATAATTAATGTTGAGGGTTGATTCAAAATAGAAGAAAATGAAGAGACGAACGTTATTGATAATGAATGTGACCCTGGTAAGAAGTGGATATTGGGGTGAAGAAGGGTGTTATTTGAAGACACTCCTAAATGATTTATGTACACCTACTACTCCAGGCAAAAATTATGGAATCACTATTCATAGAGGATATTCACACGTCATATGTTTTTACTTTGTAGCAAATAAACAAGTTACAGATATGATACAAAACAAAGTTTAATAGTTAAGCCAGGGCTCTCATCAGGTGAAGGAGACTTGAGGGTGTGCCCTCTCCAGAAAAAAATATTTGGCCACCAAACTAGATCTACTGGTAAACCGATATGAACAGAATCAGTTATATAGATAGATAGATAGATAGATAGATATGAATAGACTGAGATAGATAGATAGATAGATAGATAGATAGATAGATTAAATGAATAGATGAGATAGATAGATAATAGACTGAGATAGATAGATAGATAGATAGATTGACGTAACAAAAATCAAGGGATAGGTACTTAGTACCGTATAGGAACCTCCTATAGTAAAAAAACCCATGAGAAAAACCCTGTGGGAAAAACCAATGCGCGTTGTTTGTTTTGATTTTGTCGACTACACTGTATAGCAGGGTCATTTGGGCACAGTCCTTGAGAACAAGAGGACCATGATGTAATTCATTCCACTAGAAATTTGGAAACGCCATCTTGTACTGTTTGTCATTCGCACCGGAAGCTCCAATAAAAACATTTCAGCGTGTTTGGGTGCAAATCTGAGGACTGTGTAAAGGATTCAGAAAGATTTGGATGAGTCTAATGGAGATTACGAAGGTGTTTAGAGTGATCACTATTGATATCGACATTATACCTCCAATTATCTTCCCACAGGGCCTTAGGCTCAACACGGACGCCTACATCAAGTGCCTTGAGCAGTTAGTGCTGCCCTGAATCAAGGGGGTGGCTGCTGAAAAAACCTATATTTGGCAACAGGACCCTGCACCATGCCACAAAAACAGGGGGGCATAGCCAGGGGTGTCAGGCAGTTTCTACTGCATCAACATTTACATATAGCCACCTAACTCCCCAGACTGCAACCAACTTGATTATTATGTGTGTGGCACAGTTTAGCGAGAGACTAACAAAACTTCTTGTAACACTAAAGATGAATTGAAGGCAAGGATTATGACAGCATTCACAAGGAGACCGCCCAGAAGAGTTGCAGGAGATTCCGAAGTCGTCTGGAGGCCGTGATTGAAGCCAATAGGGATTTTATTATATAAAATTACTCTTTAGTATATCAAGATATCTTAGTGTAATGTTGGTAAATATATCTGTTAAAATAGGAAATAGGACGTTAATATTACTTTCATTTTTGCGTAATTTAGACGGCAATTTGTCTATCGCTCCCTGTATATATTGGATATTATTGTTTCAATTTGGCATTAAAATTTGAATTAAAAGTTCCTTGATTTTTCAATATTAAATTTGAGTCTTTTTATTCTTGAGACTTTTATTAGACTAAAATTTTGTTCACTTTTGTGATTTTGTTCACTGGGTTTGTGTCCGCTGGAATTTTGTTGTGTTACCATAGTCAATTGAGGGATGTTAAAAGGCTCTACAATTCAGAAATGGAATGTTCCAGCCGTCAAGTCACGTTGGATGTCCGATAATTCACGTTACCTCATACACGAGATACCAGATCAAAACTAATATAAAGTTAGTCATTTGTATGACTCCCTCTGTTCACGTCAGGAAAAATAAATATTAGAAGACAGACATCAATCAACAGGAGTTGTATCAGTAAATCATTATTACAAGCTAAAAAAGATCTGACTTCAAATAAGCTGCAAAATGTTGATAAGCCGTAAAAAATAAATCAATCACTGAAAAATTCGAAAGGAAATCAGTTAGGCGATCGGTAGAATGTGAAATCGAACCTAAATTATTCAATAATGAATCGTTATTAACACAATTTAACAGAGTTTATAATCGAATTAAAATCAAAATTAAGACGTTTCCGTTACAGTTGGCTGTTGTCTAACGAAAATAAATTAAATTTGAAATATTTAATATCGACAGCCAATCGTTAATCCATGTATATGTTTGATAATCGCCAGAATATTTTAAATTAAGCAGAAATCAAATTAAAAAGTATCCTAAGTTGATTTAGTGCAAAATGTATATAAATAAAAAGAAAGAACAGTAAGATATAAAATCCGGTGTTCTTATAGATATTTTTAAAGTTACTCCAAAATTCGCTTGAAGATGAAATGGAACTAATGCTTTTAATTTAATTGCAAAATTAAATTCGGGGTTTTTAGCTTCTATTTTTGAAACATGGTTGGAACTGTGTAGCGAAAAAAAAAACATATTTTAAATCAATTAATTTATAATATTTAGTGCAAAATGTAGATTTTATTTTCACAGTAAATAAAGTAAAAATTGATTGTCATCATAGATTAAAATATGTCGCTATAAAGGTGTCGACATTTTAATTCAAAAGACGAATTTGAATGTTGTTAAATTTAAATGTTAACTTTTCTTTTTTTGTCTTATCTATTTCTAATATAAATGTGCCTTCTCTGTTTCCCTACATGTCGTTATTTCTCTCTCTCTCTCTCTCTCTTTCTCTCTCTCTCCCTCTTGATGAGAGTACCTGCAATTTTATCAGAAACTAAAAGAGTTATATAAATTCTGTATCAGCCTCATCTCAGGAATGTTTTTATATCATGTATTTGAACCGATCACAGTTTTATTAGACAAGACTTCAGGAAATCCAGCTAAGAGAGGTAACTTTCGACACGGAATCTAAATCTGGGGTCAAATTTTGTACATTTTTACTTCTATCTTGTCATAATTTTAATGCAAAATTCGAAGAGAAATCGAAACGATTTGAGGTAAGCGTAATCTGTTTGATAATTGATAGCATAATGAATCAATTTATGCTCATAATCAGGAAGAGACAGTTGAAATTCCTTGAGCATAATGAAGACGGAGGGTTTCAAAAAATGAACCCTTACAGGGCATATTGAAGGCAAGAGAGATAGGGGAGGCAGAAAGCTACCTACCAGCCGAGGTTGTGTGGCGATTTCATAACCTTGACTTAGATGTGGCACAAAGTATGGAGCACTCAGTGAGGATCGAATTCACTACTCAATCTCGAGCTTGTACGAATGCATAGCGGAATGGGAGACGGAATCCTTAGCAAAGGGAGAAAAACAGCTAGGGGCCACAAATAATAGGAAGTCATGATAGTACATGTCCTAAAGGGACGCGGCACATGGAAGAAGAAGAATGGATAAATGCAAAAACTGATACAAAGATGAATCAATATTACTAAAATACAAGGTTTTAATTGAGTGCAATGGAAATGTAGATGTAAGAGGACGTGTTTTGAGAAGTGGCAGGTGCTGCCAGGTTTTCTCATTAGAAACGCGACGAAGGAACAAATTTCGCATTTTCAAAGGGTCTTGTCAGGCTCAACCATAGAAACAAAATATCAACGAATATTTATCTAATTAAACAGTCTGTGAGTAAGGGAGTGTGATCTATAAAAGAATATGTGGAATTCTTTCAAAGGAGATAGAAGAGGTGTGGGGGTGATTCAAGATGATTCAAGGGGTCTACGTCGAGAATTTACACGAAGATAGCATCTATATACCCGAAATGAAAATTAAACTTGATTAAAAACCATGAAGAAGGGTTTGTAATTTGCCTTATTTGGTAACCTTGGAAATTTGGAAAATTTTTGCAAGCGAAAAAAAAAGGACAAGTTTCTATGACGCTGAATAATAATTAAATCTTTTGCGAACATTCAAATGAATGAAATAATAATAATAATAATAATAATAATAATAATAATGCAACCGCCCAGATACAAAACGATAGCAAGAGAAACCGCTTCACGGTCAATACTCTGCCCGTACCAATCAACTGATGTAGACAAACCCCATACCCATCAATGGCTACGTAGTGCAGGGTTGAAAGCTGAAACCAAACGTTTTATTCTTGCTGCACAGAACAAATGCGTGCTAACTAGAAATTATCAAACACACATACTAAAAAATTGTGTTGTCCCCTAAATGCAGATTCTGTGATAAATATCCAGAAAGAAGTGATCATCTTGTATCAGGTTGCAACGTATTGGCACACACTGAATATAAAACACGTCATGACAGAGTGAGCCAATATCTGCACTGGAAAATTTATAACTTCTACGGGAAGGAAACTGAAAGAAATTGGCATGAACGCAACCTGGACCCGTTTACGGAGATAGGACCTGTACCAATTTTATGGGACTACACAATATACACAGAGAGAACAATCAAACTAACCAACCATTGTTATTAGAGACGGCAAACAAAAAAAGTGCCCCCCTTATTGATATGGCAGTCCCTTCAGACTGCAATGTATATTTGAAGATCTTCAAAAAAGCTATCAAAATACAAGGACCTTGAAATCAAAATCTCAAAAATGTGGCACATGAGGACATTAACAATTCCAGTTGCAGTTGGAGCCCTCGGATTGATTGGAAAATATCCCAATAGACCCATTGAAGGAATTCCTGGTAGCCCATGCCTTAAAGAAATACGAAAAAAATTGTTATCACGAGTACAGCCCACACCTACGAAGGGGTTTATCTATGTAAAATATTTTTTTTTTTAATTGGTCGGTTGAAAATGTCATGATGCCATTTCTAATCTTAGATCTCTTGGCGGGACCAAGACAGAAATGTGTACACAACAGAAATACAAGTGAAATAAAACAAGAACAACAATAATAATAAATAATAGTAAAAATAATAAAACTACAGATTCCGCTTTTGATATCAAGAACAAGATTAAGGAACTAGACCAAAATGGTACATACAAATACTTAGGAATTAATGAAGGAGACGGAATACAACATTCAATTATGAAGATCTGAAAAGAATCTTATAGAAGAGCGTGTTTAATACTAAAAAGCGAACTAAATGGGGCCAATAAAATGAAGGCTATCAACACCTTAGCTACAGCCGTAGTAACATACAGCTTCAACATTATTAAATCGAAGTTGAATGACATTAAAGGATTGGACGCCTAGACCAGAAAAAATGCTTATCCAAATGATGATGCACCACCCGAAATCAGATGTTGATAGGCTGTACGTACCAAGAGCTTTTGGAAGCCGAGGTTTAATCTAACTTGAACTAACTCTAAAAACTACAACAATCGGATTGGAAATATACTTCACAAAAGCCAATGACCCTCTCCTACAAATAGTAAAACACCAAATCCACTCCATCAATAAAGAAGCTGCACTCTTCAAGAAACAACTTAATTTATCTGAAATCCTTCCAACAAAAAACCAAACGAATATCATCTACGCCAATGAGTAAAACAGAAAGCAAAATAAAATGTCCAAATGAAATTAGTAAAAAACCTGGGCGGACAAGGCATTGCATGACAAATACCTCAAAAGAACGAAAGAAGCAGATATGGACCAACAAAAAACACAGCAGTGGCCGAGGAGCATCGGGATGAAAGCTGAGACAGAAGGCCTAATTATTGCAGCTCGGGATGAATGCATCGCAACCAGATCCTGTCGCAGTTATATAATCAAGGACTAAAAAAACCCGAAATGCAGGATCTGCGGAAAATATGATGAAACTGTCAACCATATTATCTCAAGATATGCGGAACAGGCAAAAAATGAATATATCCACAGACATAACAAGGTAGCAACATATGTGCGCTGGAAGATATGCAAGAAGCATAAAAACGAAACTACTGAGAGATTAATCAGACACAGTTACCCAAAATAAAGATGTAACTATTCTCTAACATACAAGTTTCCCAGAAGATCGTCCTACTAGGAACATCCCGTATAATAAGAAAAGTGCTATCAATTAAATGACAATTCTCCTATAAGGCCTAAGGACTATAGTTTGGACCCGGCTCTACAGGATACAAAGCGGGAAACATAAGCAAATAATAGTAATAATAATAATAATAATAGATGTGGCTGTTCCATCAGATAAAAATATATATGTTAAAATAAATAAGCATAAGAATCTAGAATCTGAAAATGAAAAAATATAGCAACTTAAAACGACTGTAATGCCAATAATAATTGGACTACTGGATTCAAGAAATAAAAGTTACGGACAAGAACATTAACACAATCCTTAGGAGCCCCTGGCTGCAAGAGATTAAAACAATTACACTGTGTGGAATTGCTAACCCACTCAGGAGCGGATCATTAATGTAAAGAAAACAAAAACACTGTACATGTTAAGTATCACTTAGCATCAAACTTTATGCTAATAGAATGTATATATTTAATACTTACTGTTATGGTCCAGGTTAGGACCAAGGAAGAACAACACGAACACAAGAGTATAAATAACGAAGGTATATTACACGAAATAATAATACAAGATGTGGAAGGTGTTAGTATGACTGTCAGTCTGGTTTGGAGTGAACTACTATCGGCTCGACTCGATTCGATATTAACTTGCCCCCCCCCACGAGGGAAAGATGTGGCACAAGGCCGAGGTTTATGTGGGTTTTCTGAGCCCGTAGGTTCGCCCCAAAAATGCCCGTAGAACCCGTATAAACGGGATCGGGTTGGTCAACCTCCCGAACGAGACTCTGCCCTTCGGCGGAGCCTCGTCCAGAGGTTTTCCCTCTCTGCCATCAGAGGCAGAGAGTTCGACTATCAAGCCGTAGAAAGCTCGGCTATTCGACCCTCACTCTTGAGAGGCGTAGTATACATAGTGTTAGGAAGAGTTGTAGGTAAGGACCCATGACACTTACCTTACCTTGCCTTACTTTACGTCTCTGGTAAGGGATTGCGCTAAAGAGAAGGCAAATGAAGAAAAAGTTAATAATAATAATAATATGACCTGTAAGAATTTTATGGGACTGTCGTAAATAAGAGATGGACTACGACACTCTTTTACAACACCATATTCGTTTACGGCTCCTTCTTCGGATTACGACAGTCAGCCATGTTCGAGAATACCAGGAGGACACGTGATGTGAACCCTGCTTGTATTTTGCCGAATAAAGCTTGGATGAACTTATATTCTGAGTTTCAGTCTTCATTCTTGACAGTGACAATACACACAGTACAATGAAAGTCAATCGCCAGTTATCGCGACCAGTGACAACAAAAAACATAATCTGCCTTCTTATTGCCATGACAGTCCCTGCAGATTGTAATCTATCTTTGAAGATCTACAAAAAACCATCAAAGTCCATGGACCTTGAAATCGACTATCTCAAAAATGAGGCACGTGAGGACATCAACAATACTAGATATAGATGGAGCCCTCGGATTAATTAAAAAAGATTCCGATAGACTCATTGAAGTAATTTTCTAAAAGAAATACAAAAAAAATTGCACTCAGAAGTACAGCTCACATTTTACAAAGAGCTTTATCTCTGTAAAATGTGTGTGATTTGTTTTTTCAAAAAAGCTCAGTGGAAAATATCATGAAGCTATTTCTGACCTTAGGTCAATTAGTGGGTCCCGGAAGGAAATGTGTATACAACGAAATAATAATAATAATAATAACAATAATAATAATGATAATAATAAAATGTGGCACTTCAAAACTAAAACTGTTCTTGTTACGGTTGAAGCTTAGGGTTTGATAAAGAAAGGAACTCAAGAACAAATCAACAAAATCCTTGGTGCACCAATCCGCCAGAAAATCAATTCAATATTTCTAACAACTACAGTCCATATTATGTGACGAGCATTGTCCATTCATATATTATTATTATTATTATTATTATTTTCATAGTAAAGTTTTTTTTTAATAATTTTTAAATGCAATGTCAGTCGATATCTTCTGTCTTCTTAATTCTTGTACTTTTATTGTTCTTTCTCATTAATAGTATATCATACTTATATTCTCTAACATTGAGTAATCTATTGCGTCTTTGTGGCTTTATTGCCTTGCTTGGAATGAAATGACTTTAAAAAATGAAAGAAAAAATGCTGTTTTTTTTTAATCAAGTGGAAACAATAAAAAAAATCACATCCTTCGCTTGTCATGAAACAAATGAAGGCAAAAAAGAAAATTTTATAAATAATAATAATAATAATAATCACATGGGAACATCAACAATCTCTGTTGTAGTTGGAGCCCTCGGATTGGTTGGAAAAGATTCCAGTAGACTCATTGAAGGGATTCCTGGAAGCCCATACCTTAAGGAAATACAAAAAAATTGTTCTCACGAGTACAGCCCACACCTCACGGAGAGCTTTATCTATTTAAAATATGTTTGCATGTGTTGTTTTTTTTCAATTGGTCAGTAAAAAATAATAATAATAATAATAATAATAATAATAATAATAGTACACAAATACAGCCCACACCTTTACGAAGGGCTTTATCTATGTAAAATATGTTTTCTTTTTTTTTTTTTTAATTGGTCAGTGAAAAATGTCATGATGCCATGTCTAACGTTAGGTATCTGGGCGGGGACCCGGAACTAAATGTGTAAACACCAGGAATCAAAGGAAATATAATAATAATAATAATAATAATAATAATAATAATAATAACAACAGCCAAAATATATAAGAGCGAACGAAAACAGAAAATGTCAATTGCCTGAAAATAAAGATGAGACAGTAAACCACATTATAAGCGAATTGGCGGTTGATGTAAAAAAATGGCCGACAGTTTCTTCTTAACTGGGTCAAACATTACTATCAGCATGTCTGATGCTAACCTCAAAGAAAGTAACCCATTGAGCTTTCTGGGACTCACGTTCTCGGACTGATATGAAGTGGAAAGATGATGTTGAAATCATTGCTAGGTCAGCTGCTAAGAAAGTTGGTTCAGTGTCGTTCCAGAATCTAACTTACATATAATTTATTTATTATCCGTGAATAGCCATGCATCCTTGGGAAAAGTAGAGAAGTGGTTTCTTTCTCAACGGTTTGAAATTCATAATTTTCTTTTTCTTACAATGGTTGTTACCCAAAGCTAGACAGACCACGTTATCCTGCTATTCAATCCTTAACTATGGATTAAAAAGATGATTTCCTGCCTTTCCCAAGGGTATTAGTGCGAAAGCAACAGACAATGCTTGTGATTAGCGGCTTTCCACGATTTCACTTTTACAATAGAGTCTATTATTATAGGATTTTTAAAATCGATATTGATTATAGGTTTAAGCCAGTAATCTATTAATACCCACTGTGCCATTTTGGGGACGGTGAGCATTAATAGGTAAAAGAGAGAGCTGTTGTATTGAGGTGACTTGCTGTCACTTGATATTCATTGTAGGCTACAAGTTATTGCTGTGGCGGTGAGTGAATTATACTTATGATAAAGATAAAAAGGAAATAATTTTGAAGAATGATGAAGAAAAAAATGAAAAGAAGAAGCGTCTGTCAAGATAAATGCAATTTTCGCAATAGATGTGTTAAAAGACATTGATTAAAAATGATATCCCAGTATGCATTTGTGTGAGTCAAAGGAAAATAGTAAAAAAAAAAAGAAAAGAAAAATGATGTCAGAAGGAGACGGGAAGATGACTAGGGAGAAAAAAAACGAAAAGTCTGGGTTCGAGTCAGGAATATAGATTGACAAAGATGTAAGAAGAAGATAATGTAGAAAGGAAAATCACATAAGAACGTTGCACACACATACACACGCACATACACACACACACATATATACAAACATACATATATTTTTAATCCGACATAATTTTATTAATAAATAATAAAAGTATGTCGGATTAAGAATAATAAAAAAAATCTTATTAAATTGGAACACCGGTTTTCGTACGATAATGAAAGTTAAGCAACGTCGCGTCTGGTCAATACATAGATGGGTGAACATATATGTGTATGTATGTATGTATGTGCATGTATGTGTAAGTGTGTGTGTGTACGCTTGTGTTTTTGTATATATATATACATAACCGTGCCAGTATATATATATATATATATATATATATATATATATATATATATATATATATAACAAATAAACACGGTCAAGATATTGTGTCCAAGTTCATAGTTGATGTTATTGACTGTTGTTTTTTTTGTTTTTATTAATAAGGCTTTTTGTGTTTTTAAAATGAAAACATTATATAAATACATACATGAAACAATATATGTCTTATTTCAACCTTGAAAATGGCTAAATGCATAGCCGAAAGCGCTCGGATAAAAAGAGCAATTGGACACTTTTTATATAATCTATCATCCGAAAAGAAAAAAATTATATGATCATATGAGAAATTGCATAAAAAACTAAATCAAAGCACCTTGTCTGTCGTATTCAATGAAATGTGCATACATACATACATATATATATATATATATATATATATATATATATATATATATATATATATATATATATATCGGGCTGGTGCATAATTATCAGGCGTTTTTGTAGTCGAGTTATTTGTTAATAAAAATTGCAGTTTTGTTTACTTTTTTTAAGAAAAATATTATTTTATTTTCAGGTTATAAAAATGCGTGTCGATAATCATATTCGTCATATTATACTTTACCACTTCGAAAATGGATGGAAAGCAACGCAGTCATTTCGCGATCTTAACGTTTTTGGCGAAGGAACAATCATCGAAAGTCGATGCAAAGAATTCGTTTGCCCGTTTCAAATCTGTATATGAATGATATGATCCCTGTTTATAAATTCCAGTTTCATATCATTCATATACAGGTTCGGGGTTAGTGTAACTTATTGAAATTGTTTGCGCAGATGTATTCTCGCCATTTAAATCATTAACCTCTATATTTGTTTTTGTATGAATGATTCATGTAATTATAAGTTGAACAGCACCTATAATCGAAATCGAAATATGTGTATCGTCGTGCATTAAATGCTGGTGTTAATAATACAGTTCTCGGTGTATAATGAAAAATCTAAAATTTATCATAGCATAGTACAGTATAAATATCAATATTTTACAACCGCTATCTTTTAATCAGCAGCTGACAATAGTATCGTGAATGAATCTCAGAGGAATGCTACCGGAGAGGAAAAATGTATATTATATTTAGTAGTATGTATGTATGTATGTATGTATGTATCTATCTATCTATCTATCTATCTATCTATACACACACACACACATACGCACACACATATATACATGCATACACACACACGCATATGTAATGTGCGAAAGTAACAAAATAGTCACGTGGAAGCAAAGTTTACTTATCTAGTCTTTCATTTTACCTAATGCCCTTCACGAGACAATGGCGCTATTGCCATAAATATCTTACAATTCATTTTCCTGAATAACTTGCAGAAACGTAGTCAAGTGTTGTCGGATGTTGGTCTTTTCCGAGAATTTTTAAATTTTGGGAATCACATTGTAGAGGTTAAGTCTTTTGTATCAGGTAAATTTCTTATCCATTGATACTCGAATTCCTATCGCAACATTTATCTCATTTCGAAAATCATCTGTCAGAACATGCCGTACTATTTGCCTCTTTATATTCAGTTCTTCTGTGATCAGCCGCACACTTATTCTTCAATATGAGCACACCATGTTTCACACTCATATTTGCATCTGAGCCTGCGACATTCAAAAACATTCAATTGTCACAGCATGTTCAGCATAAACTATTTTTAATAGGACGAATATTTCATTAGCACTTTTCCTAATTTTCAAGCAAAAACTTGGCCTTAATTTTGCTGTTTCAGATTCCTTTCACCCACTTTCCGCCAACAATATATTAAGAAGAAATCTACTGCTAGGCATCGAATGAGTCTGTTGGTCATGGTTGGTTACAAAAGTTTCCTTGTTACGTTATCGACATAGTGATCATTCCGGGAATTAAATTGTCACGTGTCGTATCTCTCTCTCTTTCTCTCTCTCTCTCTCTCTCTCTCTATATATATATATATATATATATATATATATATATATATATATTACAATGAATCATTCATACAAAAAGTAAATTAGTAAAGTTAATGATATAAAATGGCGAAATCCCCTCGCTAACAAATTTTAAAGTTGCATTAACCCACTAATCACTCGAGGAATGTTATGATCCTTGTTTTTTAAAAATTATTAACTGTATTAGGCCTTCCTTAAATACGCAAGTACTTTCGACTGTACGTTCAGTCATCTTACGGGCATCACTAAAAATTAGAAGATCATCCGATTCCGTTACCTTTGTTTCGACTTTTCGGTATCTTTAGGTGATTTTGGTTAATTGATTTCCTAGCACTTTATTTAAAAAAAATTATGAACGCTGTATTTTTTAAAAAATAAATAAATAAATGAATGAATAAGCGCACGACATAAGGTGTGGTAAAAGGTGAGGGGGAGGGGAAGGCAAGTGTACTGAAAATGTATCGATGGGGGATTAAATGAAATATACATACTTTCTTTTCATCCCACTGCATATGAACTCAAAAGGAACATTTTAGTGTGTATACAACGGGACAACATTTCCGATCTCTCATTCGAAAGGCTTTTGGTCTGGAAATGTTAAGTTTTCTTGTTGACAAAGGTTGCAGATGATGTTACTTTTTTATTTTTATATATTTATATTATATATATATATATATATATATATATATATATATATATATGAGAAAACGTTATATATGAGAATATAGTTTCTAAATAACAAGATCAAATTTAGAGAAAAAGTGGCAAAGTTTTCGTGTGACGTTTCATCGTTTAGGACTTCATCAGACAAATGTGATGTTTATATCGACGAGCCTTCACATATACATGAAGGAGAAGGGAGAGGACGCCGAGAATTTTAAAGTTAAATTAATTTTTATTTTAATAAATATTTTGGATATATAATCAAGCCAATTTAATTTAGTTTTTTTTTTCTTTTTGTTCATCCCTCCATCACTTTTGTTATTAAATATCCCACATTTTGATAATAGATTTGTCAAGATTGGTGAAATGTAGAATCTGGAGGTAAATTTACTGTGGATGATCTAGCGATTAAAGTACTTTTTATAAATTTTTTGTCTTAGTAAATTGCATTCTCTTTAAATTCGAGTAACATTTTTAGTTCGATAAAGTTATCGGAATAGATCGCGGTCGATCTCAGCGTCCGGCACCTTTGGAAAATGCTTGAAGACCATATTACAGGTTGACCCAAGCCTTATGAGTGAAATTAGGTAAACGGAACTCTTGAGGGACGTCGATAGCTGTGCTAGCACAAAGTCACAAGTCATCGTAGCCGAGGGCTTCAGCGTCCTGGCCTTGTTCAAATTATTGATCATGCTAGATAACACGCTTTTACCCCCAAACTGTAACTAATGTCTACTCAGCATAGTCGCAGTATGAACCAGAGATGGGCTATGTGGGTGTTGAGCAAACATCTGTCTGAGCGAGCGTTTGCAATAGGGATTGGCTAGACGCCCTGATAGACGGGCATCCTCGGATATGAGTGGTCATAACGTTGAAATCCTAAAAGACGAAACGCATTACTCGGAAACTTTTTTCCACTTTGCCATAGCTTTTCCATTTGGTCAGCAACTGCTCGCATCGAAGCATCGGGATTGTCACCCTCTCTCCTTATTTCCTTTCTCACCTTTGGTGTCAGTGATAGAGAGGGTTGTGAAGGCCCAGCCTCACCCTGAGGACTCGTGAGCCGGAGTCACAGAGGACTATGTGTGTTGAACGCGGCTGGGCGAATCGAGCACTCCTCTTGTTGACGATTGGACTCGAAAGTCTCTATCCACAGGAAGGACGATATACAGCGACGGTTTCCAAGTCTCAGTATCGATGTTGGCCTGTGTCCGAGACGTTTTCAACTGATCTTTGAAGGGTCGTTTTGGGCCTCGGCGTGACCTTTTGCCTCTGACGAGTTTTCCAAACAGTATATTTGGAGAATATATATAATATTAACACTGATCCACAAAAAGAGCTCAATATATTTATTATAACAGAGCATATATTACCTAGAATAGAAATCCAATATTACCTCATTCGAGTAGCTATTTCGATCCACAAGATTTACTTGTCGGCCTTGTCAGCACTGAGGTGTGAAGAAATAAAATAGCTATTTTATTTTGATGAGATTGAAAGTACTTAGGAAAATAAAAACTATTTGAAAGAAAATTTTGTTATTTTTCTTTATCAATTTTCTAAGGCTACCAAAAAATTATTCCGTGAACTTGAAAGGACCACAACTAAAATAAATCTACATGATATACATGGAACCACATCTTAATTGCTATTGTTCAAGATCCACCCTGACCCAGGGTGGTAGCATCTGTTAGGATCCCAGCAATGGGCAAGTAGTGAATAGAACATGAAAATGTGGTGAGAACATGAAATATAAAAATACATTAAAAGTCACCAGCAATACATTTTCATAGTAAAAAAAATAAAAATTACTAGCAATATACTTTTTAAAAAAATTACTAAAGCTCACAAAAAATAAAATTTTGACATAAGTGACCCATAAGGAGTTGATATGCCGTTAAACAAAAATACAAAAAAATTAAAATAGACAGTTACCCAAATAGAAAGACGACACAGTTCACCATTTTCCTCTTGTTATGTGTGACTTTAAATACGTTTTTTTTGTTTTGAAAAATTGACTAGCCTGATTTCCGTGCCAATAGCAATACTAATCTATCGATTCAGTACCTCTTTCACCCTTTGTTTAATTTCCCTTACCCCCGACAGAGTCCTCTATGGCCCACCAAAACAATTCAATTCACATTCCTCTTGTATAGGTGTTCTTTTCCTTTCACTCCCCCCTATCCAATCGTTATTATTCGTTCGTTATGTCGAGACCTATTTTTTACGGGGAGGGAAGTTTTTTTTTTTTTTTCTTCTTTACTAATTTAGATTTTTGTATACCCCGACCTTCCGGACTGATCAGTCTGCTGTTTTTGTCTCTTTGTATCCAGCTTAGTTGAATGCCCAGTTGGCTAGAGTCCGGACGAGTCGAACGGGTGGCTAGACGCAATTGTGAGACAGCCAAGGATTGGATTGACTTTAGTTGGACTGACTCGACTTAATTATCTCCAACGAGTAAACAGGTAAAAAGATGAAAAATCACAAACCAGTATTCCAACAATTCTCTAGCAGCACACACACACACACACACACACACACACACACACACACACACACACACACACACACACACACACACACACAAACACACACACAAAAAAAACACACACACAAATACACACACAAGCACACACACAAACAAACACACACACACACACACAAACACACACACATACACACACACATGCACACACAAGCACACACAAATACACACACAAACAAACACACACACATGCACACACAAGCACACACACAAATACACACACAAACAAACACACACACACACAAACACACACACACACAAACACACACACACAGTTTCATCGAATGTGACGAATGAAGAAATAAAAGTTTTTCTTCAAATTCTGTAGTGTCTTTACACTATAATTTTTTTTTTAATGAGGATTAAGGGTCTATAGAAACTGATCGAAGTGATTTTTATCCCAAGAGCATTCGGCAATTTTACGCATTTTCTCGGGATTCGTTGTTTTGTTTTATTTTAAATATGGTTCACCCCAAACAAGGCAATAAAGCTTCTAGACACAAAGGGGGTACTAGGTGTGAAAGAATTAGAAGACCTAAACATTGCTAAGGAGCGATAACAAAGGAAAGAGTAATCAGGATGACAGTAGATAGCGATTGACATTGCATTTAAATTTTTGAAGATTAAGTTAGCTGGAAATTATGAAGCCGGAAGAAAATTCCACAAGCGAGAAGTGCGAGGAACTATTAGCATAGAATTTACGGTTACGCCTATGCAGCCCAACTGTAAATTTATGAGACCAAGTCGCCAGTCTAGTACTGCACTTAAATTCAGAGAATCAAGGCAGAATGATGAGAAGAGATAATCCGAACAATTACGATAAAAGTACTTACAGAAATGGCGGAGAGAGTCAAATTGACGGCAGTCTGGAACCAAGACGCCAGATGGGCGCCAATAAAACTGTTGATTCTTCTTTGGATTTTATCAAGGAGCTTTTGATAAATAGAAGGAACAGCGGATCATATATGGCAGCAATATTCAAAGAATGGACGAATAGTAAATTTATAGATATGTAAGATAGATTCTAGCGAGAAAATTGTCTAGCACAACACAGAAGCTGAATTAGCAATGGATTCACTATCTATGTGTCTGTATTTTATATTCTTTTGTATAGGACTAATAGCTTGTATTTATGTGAAAAACTTCCATCGCCATTTCTTGCTTCACGGGGTGTGGTTGATATCCTTGGTGTTCCAGAACTTTTCTGGTGCACATCTTGTATAGTACTAGCTGCTTCAAACTTACTCTAATTCTCCCTCCTTCACCACTACAATCAAATCTCATGTGCTGTTGTCGGACTGTCAGTTTCCTGGAACTGATCTGCTTGAATTCGACGGGGGAGAGTCGAGTATATATATATATATATATATATATATATATATATATATACAGTATAACTCGGATATAAGAGAGTTGTCGGGACCGGAGAAGAAGTCTCTTATATCCGGGTTTGGCCTATTTTGTTTAGGTAAGTATGGGAACACTTTGGGACCAGAGAAAATCTCTCTTATATCCGGGTTTCTCTTATATCCGGGTCTCTTATATCCGGGTTATGTATATATATATATATATATATATATATATATATAATTCTCAAATGTGTGTGTGTGTATGTATGTGTGTGATCGAATGTTGTTAATGCATTTCAACAGTTTTCATCCGATTTCGATGAATTTTTTTTTGTTTGATAGATAATTCTTCAGTGCCGGTTTTGAGTCCAAATTGTTGGCGTCAATGGCTCTCCACTACTTCCTGTCTATTATAACTCTCAGCAACGTTTTACTATTTACTATCTGTTCTTGGATATATATCTTTCATAGAAATTTTAATAAAAATAAATACTTTAAATTATTACAATAATATTATTATTATTATTATACAGTTCCCATTTTCAGGGACACCGCCCCCGTTCAAATTCCCAGTAATGAAAGACCCGGTCAAAGACGGGTTACACTGCTATATATATATATATATATATATATATATATATATATATAGGGCTCAAGTATAATTTGACCTCAACTTTGGGAGGATATGTCAACTCGTTTTACTTCCTGGCTAGATGACCTGAACACACGCGAGTTCTCGTTTTGCTTGCCAGTAGTGTCCTGCAAAGCGTATTCTGCGTTCGTGTAAGGTTGTAGAAATTTCAGGGACGGGTACATAGAGCTGTTATTTAGATGTTGTCTCCAGATGTTAAGTCTACCTCTCAGCATCCGAGTGTAGGTTCCATCACCGCTATTTTAATCCTGATGAAAAACTCAAACACCACTGTGATGTGAAAAGCGGGATCTTCATCTCAGCTTCGGTTTGGAAATATTCCACATCTCCGAACAGGAAGAACAATTGATAGTGTTGGTATGTTACTCAGCACACAAGTTCATAAATCGCTTATGAACACTGAATAAATTGAATAATAAAACCTGAATATATATATATATATATATATATATATATATATGTATATAAATAAAAGAAAGAACAGTAAGATATATAATCCGGTGTTCTTATAGATATTCTTATTTTTACAAAATAGTGCTCAAAAAATTCGCTTGAGGATGAAATGGAACTAATGTCTTTAGTTTAATTACAAAATTAAATCCGGGGCTTTTAGCTTCCATTTTTGAAACATGGTTAGAACTGTGTAGCGAAAAAAATATTTTAAATCAATCAATTTATAATATATATATATATATATATATATATATATATAATGTAAAGGTAATAAATCCGTTGGTATATAATCCAAGTGGATTCTAGTAATATAAAATACTAAAACTGATCCACAAAAAGAGCTCAATGTATTTATTATTACAAAGCAAAAATTAATACACAATAAAATCCCAAATCACCTTATATGGGGAATAAGCTTATTAGGACCGACGAAACTATTCAGCAATCATCATAGCTAGCTTCAACGGCAACCCTATAAAGACCATCATCTCTAGCAAAGTCTAGCGACGAAGACAAGGTAACATAATAATAGTTATACAATAAAAACCAAGAGAAATAATGAAGTTGTTTTTTTTTTTGGCAGCCGGAACACAAACGAGGAGGGACAGAATGAACAGCAGCACCGGAGACAAACAAAACAAAAAGAAAATGAAACAGAGACATGTCCACGGCAGATGCGACGAATATTCCAACAAGAATGTCGCAAACGAAGGTCGAACATAACCGGGACATAAAAAGCGGCGATGGACAACAAAAAGGAATCAGAATCATGACTTTCCGCACGATAGAATATTTATTATTGTAAAAATACAATAATTGCGGCACAAGTCCGAAAGAGTGAGTGATGTGAGGCGAAGCGGTGTTTATTCATTCCCCCACGAGAATGAGATGTGACACAAGGTCGGATTAATGTGGGGACCCAAGCGCGTACACTCGGGCAGGGACAAAAATTCCCCTCTGTCCCCGCAACCGATCCCTCCCTCTTGTGCAATGGGAGGGCGCGGCCTCGGGCAGCTGTTCCCCAGGGCTGGGCACCTCTTCAGTATAATTTTCCTCAGTTGCCCCTCTGTCCTTTGACAGAGAAGCCCCTGAGCGCACTCTGTCCAAGGACAGAGACGCAACTGAGAGATGATAAATCATGCGAAATCCCTCCAAGGAGTGAGTGATGTGAGGCGAGGCTAGTCATCCTTAGCTATATCTATACTTAGCTTATCCGATTCATAATCCATTCATTCATTACACGTAACACATATACCAAAAGAAGATATCCATCACTTTTTACTCCAACTTATGCCACATATGCAAAGGAAGACTACAAAAAAAAACAAAAAAAAACCATGATTGAAAAATGTCTTATGTACAAATGTTTGTTTCGCACGATAATAATACTAAAGACTCACTCGCTGACGAAACAGAAATCCGCCTGTTTATATTGAGCTCAGAAACATCCGGTAATTTCGCTATGCAAGACACGAATCATTTGCATAACCCAATTCTAGGCACCACTCAGCATACCGCTGCGACCATATTTTTCGCAAGAGGACGTTCTTGGCTCCACCCCGGCCATCGTCTCCTGCATATGCACACCAAGAGTTGTCTTTTTGATCGACGGGGACGGGCAGCCTCATCGAAGGTAGCCGGCAGTTCATCCTTCCTTTCACTTCCGCTATAAATAAGATGAAAAAGTATTAACAAAACGTTAAGTTTTGGACAATGCTTCTATCTATTGACTTGCATCTAATATAATAAAAAAAATAAGATGAAAGAATGGTGCGTGACTTCCTCTAAGATATTCTATGTATAATAGGAAAGGTATGGAAAAATGTGGAAAAGAATCTAAAAATGAAAGCAGCCGTTCTTTTGAATCTGACATTAAAGGCATTTAACTCTTCGAATCTGATCTTAAACAGAATTAGAAATCTCGGAAAATCGGTTATTGATGACCCTATCTGGGGAGACAAAGGTGTGCGTTCTACACTTTTTGGATGTGGTCGAGATAACGAGCATTACTGGAAATTAAGAAAATTGAAGCAAGCGGCAGATATGAACGTGAGTCTCCGATGAGGAATACAAGACAGTTTTGCTTTCTTGGTTCAACAGGTAGGGAATTGGGGAACATTCATCTCCGAATATATATATATATATATATATATATATATATATATATATATATATATATATATATGATCATCAGCAGTGCGCATCCACTACCGAGAATTGAAACCATGACAGTTAGGACCCGGTGACAAAGAGATTGCAAATCAGATTCAATCGCACGCTCACATATTCCGTGGTGGAACTCTTACTGAGTTCTCTGTAAACATAGGACTGTGCCTCCTGGAGCCACGACTACTCTCACCAAGCCGCTCACTCTAGAGCATTAGAAGCCGGTTCAAGCAATGATATACATAGATAGAAATTATTAGGAGGATATACATAGATAGAAATTATTAGGAGGATTTGATAATTATATTTAATTCATCGATATCTATATATATATATATATATATATATATATATATATATATATATATATATTGAACAATAAAATAATATTAAAAATTAAAATCTTCAGACACACTGGGTTGTAGATTAATATTCTTTCGTTTTTTTATTATTATTTCATTTAGATTCTCAGTTTCGGCCAAAATGGCCATCATCGGTAGAAGAAATATTTCTGCTTGCTGGTAGCAGTAAACTACAGAAATGAATATATATATATATATATATATATATATATATATATATATATATATATATATATATATATAACAGCTAATGAGCCTGGTATTACCTACCTAGGTTTCGGTACATGGGATCATCAGGGTGAACTGGACAATTCACTCTTGATGATCCCATGTCTTGAAAACCTAGTACCTGTTTCATTAGTATTTATTTATTTTACTTTTGCTCTATTTAGTGTATTGAGAACTCCTCGTTTTAACTTTTTAGTCGCTGTTTTTTTTTCTTTTTCTTTGTACCAGGTACTAGACGATTTTTCTTTCGCCCAGTTTGGCGGTTCTTGTGCTTCCTTTTTTCTCCATTTTTTCTCGGATGCCAATTTATTTGAAAGTTGTTCTGTTAATATATATATATATATATATATATATATATATATAGATAGAGAGAGAGAGAGAGAGAGAGGCTATAATATAAGGAACGGAAACAACAAAAGACATTAATATGTGTATTACTTAAAAGTTATGCATGATTAGCAATGAAATTTTTTCCGAATAAAGATTAGGGCGTAATGCATAAATATTATACAAAGTTACAAAAATTTACATAATAGTTTTTTTTAAATAAAGATTGAATGGAACAAAGGAATTATATTATGGCCGCTACTGTATATATATATATATATATATATATATATATATATATATATATATAGAGAGAGAGAGAGAGAGAGAGAGAGAGAGAGAGAGACACACACAAAGAGAATTAACTCAGTTACACAGATATTCGTGAGTTACATCGTTTGTGTGACTCCTGTTGCTGGCAATGAACTGAGCCGGTCGATATATTAATTGCTATTTACTATTTCTCGTTTCGTTATACAAAAACAAAAAAAAGAAAAAAAAATAGAAAAGAAAAGAAAAGGCAAAAAAATCGTTTGTTTTTTCCAGTTCTTACATAAGATGGCTGTAGAATATTTTGGCTGAAATATTGTGATAATAACCTCGACATCAAAAATTAATTCAAGAGTTCAAATAACCCGAGTAGATATAAAGAAGTTATCACGGTCATTGCCAGAGACATCACCCTGCAGCTCAGAACCCAACCCTCTTAATGCAATGGGAATGTATTCTCTGGTGAACCTGATCGAAAGAAATAAGGCTGAGAGTGACAGGGAAAACGGATGTGTTTGGAGTTAAAAGGGTCGGATATGTTTGGGTTGGCTATTGCTGTTATTTCCAAAGGGGAATTCTTGTTAATTGAAATTCGAGCCAGGCTGCCGACTGACTGGGGAAGCGTCAATCAACATCATTTTTATTTTATTTTTTACTTTTTACTAACGTCGTTGTCATCATCGTCAGTACATTTGTCCTGGAAGTTTCTGGATCAGAAGTTAATCATCACGAAAAGTAAACAAAAGAAGCCAACATAAGGCGGCCAAAATTTGCGTTTCATTTTTTTTTAATGCAGACAAAGTGTGGCTGCAGTAAACAGGTGGTTAAAACAGTCAGTTTTGGAGATTGTTGCTATGGTAGACAGCCTTTCCTGGTGCTCACCTACGCTTCTTCTTCTTATGTGTCCCCTCAGGACGTAGGCGATCATGGCTCTCCCCCTCCCCCTATCCCTTGCAGCTCTCAACAAGTTCCTTCCCTCTGCTTCCTCCCCCAGACCACATTCTGTCATCCACTTGCTTAAGTCTGCCAGGTTTGTCATGCATTGTTTTCCCTTGTCTCTCTTTCCCTCTATTCGACCCGTGAGTATCAGATTCTCCAGGCCTTCCTTCCTCATTATGTCTCCTTTTTCCTTTTTATGTGCCATGACCTTTCAGGACGTAGGCAATCATAGCTCTCCACCTCCCCACTATCCCTTGCAGCTCTCAACAAGTTCCTTCCCTCTGCTTCCTCCCCCAGACCACATTCTGTCATCCACTTAAGTCCGCCAGGTATGTCACGCGTTGTTTTCCCTTGTTTCTCTTTCCCTTTATTCAACCTATGAGTATCAGATTCTCCAGCCCCCCCTTCCTCATTATGTGTCCCATAAACTTCAGCTGCCTCTTCCTGATATTAAGTATAAGCCAAACTTCATAAGACCTCATCATTGCTCACACGCTCAGTCCATGCTTTCTTTAACATCATTCTGTAGAACTAGATCAGGTAATAAAGTAAAAAGAGCAACTTTTAATGTCTAAGATTCACGAGAAAGAAGAATAATAACAGTTGATTTGATCGACTGACTTTTTTTTATTCAGTTAACACTAGATATCGTCAGACAGATTACAGAATGAGCTCTGTCAAGTTATTATTCTGGAAATATGATTTCTTGGGTTGTTTTGCTTCAGTGGCATATCAACCACTAAGGGATATTTAATATCGAAGTCTAATTATTTTGAAAGCAAATTTTTATCGATTTTTTGCAGATAATTATAATTTTAGTGATTTAACTCTTTACTAATTGACCCATAGCTAGGGGAGAAAATTTGGATTCCTACCATTCCAAGGGTATTTGCGCCTAAGTGAATATAACGAACTCGACTGGGATTAGAACTCGGCTCTCCGATTAATAATATCGAGCCACTATCCAAGCTTACAAGCACCTGATATTTTCAAGCGGACACCCATCTAGGTAATGGCTAGGTTTGACGTTGCTTAACTTTTGTGATAGTACAGGAGCTGGTGTTTCAACGTGATATGGCTGTAATCCTCTTGGAAATATAAGTTGGAAAACAAAAAAAAATGTTGGTTCCAAGACCTAATATGTCGTTGTAATGCCTATATTGCTAATATATGGAGACTTAACACAAGAACACAATTGTCTTTCTATTAAAAATGTTAAACATCTAAAAGAGTATAAAAACGCAAAAGTGATTATGAAATAACATAACGCATTAGTCGTTCATTGTAATGAATCCGATCATAATTTCGACTTAAATAATGCAGTTTTAATTACAAGAGAAAGTAATTTATTAAAGCGGAAATATTAGTAAGTACACTAATTTGTGAGTCTAATTTACGCCCAGATTCATACAAGTACTGAAAGCCAACTCAATTACAAAGATTTCTACGAAAATCCCAAACTTAATTCAACCAAACTTTTTAAGTTAGTACTCAACATCTTAATTAGCAAATTATGCCATTGTATACAAGCAAAATATGATATATATATATCTAATCAAAGAAGTCAAATTTATTACCGAATAAATTATTGTACTATCCATAAATCATGCAAACTATCCAAATTAACTGCAAAGTCGATAACCTCTTAGTTGAAAACATCACCGCAAAACCCTCTCGAAATATCCCGTTTGACCTAAGCTCTTAAGATCCTATCACCAGGTAGACGAATAATTTCGGGAATAGGAATGATTCCCAAGTAGTCATCTACACGGACGATACTACAATTTACTCCTGCCTCAAAAACAAATCTAGTGTTGTTGACAAAACTAACCTGGCCGCTCGTCTTGAAATGGACCTCCAATCGGTTGTTAATTGGGGCAAGAATTGGCTGGTTAACTTTGACGCCTCCAAAACAAAACTGCTCTCTATTACTCATCAAAGAGATCCTTCCCATGCCCCCCCACACCATTAGAATGTCTGACGCTCAACTTCCCGAGAGCATCTCTCTGCGGCTGCTCAGTCTCAACTTGTCTACTGACCTGAGATGGAACAAATACATTGAGCCAATTGCTTCGTCCAACGCAAGGAAAGTTGGCTCCTTGTGCCACGCCAGGAAATTTTTCTCCCGGGAATCGACCCTTCAAATTTAAAAATCAACCATTTGCCCTTTCATGGAGTATTTCTGCCATATATGGTCTGGATCGCCTTTGCTTCGGGGTTCTTGAGACGGATATGCAATATAATTGGCCCCGATCTGGCATCTCGTCTGCAGTCGCTCTCTCACAGACGCACCGTCGCCTCTCTCTGTCTTTTTTACAAATACTTTCATGGCAATTGCTCCAATGAACTGCTTTCGCTGGTTCCCAGACTTCGCGAATTCAAGCGTCCTACCAGGCTGGCATCCCGCTCTCACCCTTTTACAGTTGAAACTCCTAAATGTAGCCGTCTCTGCTACTCCAATAGCTTCATGTCTCGCACCTCTCGCCTGTGGAACTCCCTTCCCTATTCCTGTTTCCCTGTTAGCTTTAATCTCCAACTATTCAAATGTAATGTCAATCGACATCTCCAGTTCCCTTGATCTAGCCACTATCCTTCTCCCCATCCTTTCCTGTATCATTCCTACCTGCTCACGCTCCAAATCCTCTATAACCCCTTGCGTACTAGTGGTTCCCCGCCTTGCTAGGGGTGAAATGCTTAAAAAATCGATACAAAGCGTTTGTCAGGTTTTATTAATATCGTTCTCAATCCTTTGCTTCCTACTATTCCAAATGATCTCAATGACACGATCAATTTTTTATAAAACCCACAACAGAGGGGAAAATTTCCAAACGATTCACTTTTTGTTATAATATATGTAGCATTCCTATACTCCAAACATCCCATCCGTGAAGGGAATACACGCCAATAAGAATTCTTTATGTACCAATGATTTTAAAGATGAAATCATACAAGATATTTGACTCATCATAAAATTTATCATTATGCATAACAACTTCGAGATTAATGGCTGCCATTTTCTTCCGGTCAGAGCCACATGGGAACAAAAATGGCTCCCAGCTATGCAAATATATTTATGGATACCATGGAACAAAGTATATTTTGCAATTACCATCAAAACCGCTCCTCTAATCATTGATGATATTTTCATTATATGGACACATGATGATAACTTTCCCCTATAATTTAAAAGAATATCTCACTAAATTACGTAACACCATCAAATCAGCTACTTCATCTCTATTCTGGGTTAGCAACAGAAGTTCACAACCTTCTTTGTCACCGCCCAACTTCACATGGAAGAATCTTTCCACCACCCATCTGAAAAGTAAATATTAAAAAATGACTGGTTTATAAACTCACTTTATGATGTATTTAAAAAATACTAAAGAGACTTCTGCTGGTGGTCTTACCATATTAAAGAAAAAACGAAAGCAATCTTGACTATTGAAAACTATATATAATTTAGTTTTATTATCAAAATTAGTTATATGGTTAAGGTTAACATTGAAAATGTCGACAAAAAGTTAAACGTGTTCGAAAATTCAGTTTTCTGATTGTGCTTCTGCTTTGTCTACTGGTTTAACGATATACAATAAATTATATATATATATATATATATATATATATATATATATATATATATATATATATATGTGTGTGTGTGTGTGTGTGTGTGTGTGTGTGTGTGTAGGTATCTCCAAAGAAAAGCGATACCTACTATGTTTAAAATGAATTTAAAAAAAATTAAAAAAAAATCTTTCTGGAAGCTTTTATTTTAGTTTTATTTTCAAGCTAATAGATTAAATATATTTCCAATAAGACATTTTGGTGTATTTAAAAACGAACTTAAATTGATTGGAAATACTTTTTAGCCATATTTACAGTTCTCTTGAGATGTCCTTTGGGTTATATATATATATATATATATGTTTTATATGTGTGTATATAAAAATTCAGATAAATAAAATATATCTGTAAAAAGACAATGTGAATAAAGATAAAGTGAAAATTTTTATTTACCAACGCGTTCCGTTCCCTGAAAAAACTTGATCGATTGATTGATTCGTTTTCTCCAAAAACGAATCAATCGATCAAAGTTCAATCAACCTTGTGCAGGTTATTTAAAACGAGAAAATATTTTTTAGATTGTACAAAATTGGGTGGGTCTTACTAATTAACCTATAACTGGAGGAGAAGAAGTGGATTTATAACTTCCCCAAGGGTATTTGTACTTAATTGAATATAACTAACCCAACAGGAATTTGAAACTTGGCTCTCCAATTAACAATTCCAAGGCATTATCAATTTACACCACCTGGACATCCTATCTTACAGCCCCTGATACTCCCAAGCGGTTATCACAGGGGGGCATTATCAAGTTATTTATAATTAACTGTTGCAAAATAAAGTCCTTGATAATATCCCTCAGAGAAGGACAAGCATTTGTAAAGAAAAGATTTTACACTCACACACACACACACACACACACACACATATATATATATATATATATATATAAGAGACCCGGATATGAGAGATTTTCTCTGGTCCCAAATTAGAGCCTGTGTTAATGTATATAAAATAGACCAAACACGGATATAAGAGAAACCCGGATATAAGAGACTTCTTCTCCGGTCCCGACAACTCTCTTATATCCCGGTTACACTGTATATATATATATATATATATATATATATATATATATATAACTATAGGATTGGTGCAGACAGAATAAAATTCCAATAACCAAAAACACTATTCTTAAAAGAGTGCTCAATACAGAGCAGAGCAAATAGTATTTATTAAAAAATTATAACAGAAATATGTTACAATATATTTATGTTATAATTTTAGAATAAATACTATATATATTACTATTACTATATTATATTATATATTATACTTATATATACTTATATATTTTATTATATATTATATATATTATTATATTATGATATATTATATTATATATTATATTTTATATTTTTATATATATTATATTTATATATGAATAAATACTTTTAATAAATACTATATATATATATATATATATATATATATATATATATATATATATATATATATATATATATATATATATATATATAGTTGTTAAATGACTCTCCCGTCGAGATTCGACGTATGAGGGTCAAGCAGATCAGTTTCCAGGAAACCGACAGCCCGACACCGGCACATGAGATTTGATTATAGTGGTGAAGGTTTTGTGCAGGACCAGCCACACCTTTTGAAGGGACGAATACAGAGATCTGGTGCACTACGTGCCACAAGGTCCCCAAACGACCCTCCGAAGGTTTTGAATTCAGAGTTGTCCTTCTCCTAGACCAGTTGCTATCCAAGGCTATAGAACCCAGTCTGTCCTTCTATTTTACCCATAGCTAGAGGGATATATATATATATATATATATATATATATATATATATCAGAGATGATACTGAAGATTCCCGGACCATTTACTTTCCAATATCCTGAGAACTTTCAGAACCCTTACATATGTACTTAGTATACCAGTGACAATTTACATTTAATCCTGACGACGATTTTTGTTTTTGTTTTCAAATGTTTCCTTTATTAAAATCATTTGCAATGTATTTATTTAATAGTAATGTTATCTGTAATACTTGCTTTAATTTCTGACCAATGACAATTCAACAATTTCCTGATTTTCAACATCATTTGGCAATGCATTTACATTAAACGTATTCCATCAGTAAAACTTGATTTAATTCCTATGTGACAGTGATTACTTTTACACAGAGTAATCTCCGTGAAGCGTTGTAATTTCGAGCTTCTTGGTACCCAGGACATATAATCTTATGGTAAACTAGTAAATACCTATAAATATTATAACAAACATGGTTCATTTAGTAAAAATTGCTTAATTTTTGTTTTCAGATCAATGACTTCCGTTATTCCGCTGTGAGAATAAGAGACAATCTTTCTGAGTAGAAGTCATTCTTTGACTATTGTGTTATGCAGATTCATATCCTACATTTTTAAAATTTCATTGGTCGTTGTTACTGCGGCAAATAGCAAGGAATCCAGGGCTTTTAAAATGATTGCCAAGGCGGAAAATCAGCATTACATTTGAGGGGGTAAAAAGAGAAAGGTTATTAATATTTCACTTTTGTCACTGACAACATCAAACGATTCCTCCGATAGCGGTCGGTCGAGATTCTGAGGCTTTTGCCTCCCTAATCGATTCTTCTGAGTGGTGATTAATATTGGGACCATTTGTAATTACTGTCCTGCCACTCAGGTGATTTTTTTTTTTTTTAGGGAAGATGGTGCAGAATTGAGCGGTTGATTGAACAAGATGGCGTCATATAATGTTAAGAAACAAAGACTTATAGAGGAAATGCGCATGGTCATGCGCATGCGTATATACACACCTGTGTATTAAAGGTAAGTTGCATTCATGTGTGAAAATAAAAAAGAATTATTTTAACGTGTGCCTATATGAAATTAAATGTTCATTGCATTCATGTGTAAATTCATGTTAAATTATGAATATTGAAAATAAACAAAAATAGCTATAGTCTCTAATTATATAATAATTATTTTAGCTTTAAGTCTTACTAGTTTTAACCTGGGAAAAGTAGTAAGATTTAAAGTTAAACTCAGGAAAACTTATTTATTTCCTATTTTGATAGTCTGATGAATCTGAATTCTTCAGTTAATGATTTTGGTTTGGTTAGGAAAGATTTCTGAGATTTTAATGATTAATAATAAAATAAGCGAAACTGTCAGATATGAAAAGAGAGATCTATAACTGGAGAATTTGAGATATTCTACAAAACATAATACCCCCCATATATATTGCATCGTTAAATATATTTGAGCTTATTGCGTTTTTCACAGCGTCGCCCAATTTAAAACGTTACGACAACGTGAACATGTTTTAAACGGAGCGCTGATCTTATCAGGAAAAAACTTTCAGTTATTTGTTTGGATAAGTCTTGTTCTTATGTACATCGTCTTTGTCATGTTGTCATTGATAATGTTATAATTTATGAATATGTCCTGAAGATGGTTTATTAGACCGAAACATCCGACGTTGACATATTAACATTAAAACAGCATAATTGTATATAAGGATTTTGTTTGTTTTTTCCGATATATTTTTCTTCATATATATATATATATATATATATATATATATATATATATATATATATATATATGTTGTGGATTCGGGTTGAAATCCGGTACCAATAAATAACAAACGCCAGGAATGAATATGAAAATAATATATTAACGTAATAATACAAACTGGTAAAGCAGGTTAGTAGTTCTAGGAATACGTGTTAGTAGTAAAATATATATATAGTCTTTGGTATTGAAGTATTGCTGTATGACTTCTTACTGAGTCTACGTGCTCGCTCACTGTGGCTCTTACAACGCTGTTACCTCACCCCTCACTCTTCCGGTTACCTACAACATTTTACTCTGTCACTTTGGACTCGACTCATCTCGGTATTCACTGGCAGTAGTATAAGTATACACTAGGTGAGTCCATTTGTATAAAAAAGGGTGGACTCCTCAACAATATATATATATATATATATATATATATATATATATATATATATATATATATATGAAGAAATGTAATTTTAAGGTGTGCTACATTTATGGGATAAAGTGCTCAATATCAGAGATAGAGCGTATGTAAATATAAAAGTGGATATTGAAGTCAAAACTCAGAGGCGACAGGCTGTTTCATGCTAGACGCAATCGTCAGGCCGCATGACGATTACGTCTAGCATGAAACAGCCTGTCGCCTCTGTGTTGACATATATATATATATCGTCTGGTAAGACGATTATGGATATAAAGAAACCCAGCAGGAAAAGCTAAAAGCTAACTCGACTACACAACTATCAACAAGAGATTCGTGAATGCAGTCGTTCACTGCAAAACCTATCCAAGTACTGACTGCGGGAACGATCACCTCCCTGTTATATGTAAATTAAGAATTAAACTACTGAAACTGAAGAAGCTAAACGGAGGATCCAAATTGCAATACAACTGACTTCTTATTGACTCGAACCTGAAGGAAAAGTATATGGAGAGTGTGAAAAGAAGATGCGAGGGACAAAATGGGAACTGGAAGTGGGAAACACGAAAAGAAGATGTCGTGGTATCAGCAAACGAGATCATCCCAAAGGGAAATAGACGAAGAGGAAAAAACGAATGGATGACAAATGAGATTCTCTACATGATGCAAAGGAAACAGAAAACAACGCCAAGACATGGAACGGAATACAGAAAATTACACAAAGAAATAAAGAACAAATGGAGATAGGGCAAAGAAGAATGGCTCAACAAAAAATGTGCAGAAATAGAAAGATAAATATGCATATAAAAATAGAGAACTAATAGTACAAAAAGACATGCTTATCAACAGGATGCATAAAATGCAAGGACGGAACGCTCATATTAGAGAAAGAAAAATAATTCAGCAATAAAACGAATATATCGGAGAATTCCTCCACAAAGAAAGAGAACAACTGACCGAAATACAAAATTAAGGGAAATATTAAAACCCAAGCGGAAGCTGTATTGGCTAAAATGAACAGAAACAAAGCGGCAAGGCCAGACGGAATTATAATAGAGATGTTGGCAGTCTTAGACGATTTCAGCATAGAAAAGATTACAGAAATAATAAATGAAATTTACCACAGTGGTGATATACCGGAAGACCTAAGAAGATTTTAAACAGATGCAAACGAATGGGAATTCCACCGGACAATCAGCCTAATGAGCCACATAACAAAACTCATTATCCGAATTCTGCTGAAGAGAATCAGGTCAGAGATTAGAAAAGAACAGTGCAAGTTCGTCAAAGACACCCGAACAAGGAACGCAATATTTATGCTCAGAATGTTATCAGAAAGAGCAATACAAATGAAGAAGGACGTGTACCTGTGTTTTATAGACTACGTAAAGGTTTTTGACAAAGTACGCCACATAGAGATCTGTTACAGCTGCTCAGCAAACTTGACATATTCAGGAAAGACATTAAAATAATCAAGAATCTATACTGGCAGCAAACTACCTGTATAAGGAGAGAAAATATATTCAGCAGATATACAAAAATAAAAAGGCAAGAATGTGTCCTCTCGCCGGATTTATTCAACTTATACCACGAGGCAATTCTGAGAGAATTAGGAGGATTCATTATTAGCGATCACAGTCTTAACATAAAATATCCAGATAATGCAGTGTTGACATAATGTTGATAGCAGACACGGAAATAAAATTGCAACAGCTTCTACAGAAGGCAGCAAAAGAAAGCGAGAAGAAAGGACTATGCATAAACTACAGAATGTATGGTCATCAGAAAAAAGATGAGCCCAGAATGCAAATTACAGTTTAGAGAAACTAAAATCAAGCAGGTACAGAAATTTAAATATTTGTGAAGTGTTCTGGCAGAGGACGGTAAATGTGACGCTGATATCCGAAGACGTATTGGGATGGCCAGAGACGCATTCCAAAAGCTAAGCAGGGTATTAAGAGACAGGAAATTTTCGTCGGAAACAAAGAAAAGAGTACTGAAATGTTACGTGATATCTGTATGGCAGCGAATACTGGGCAATCTTTTCAAAGAGAAAGAGACTCGAAGCAACAGAAGTGTGGTTCTAAGGAAGGATTCTGAGGAGACCTTGGGCCGAACATGTGAGCAACGACGAGGTTTTGGAGAGGATGGAAACAAAAAGGAAACTTATACTCAACATCAGGGAGGGACAGTTGAAATTTCTGTGGCACGTAATGAGGAAGAGGTTCTTGGAAAATCTGATACTCACAGGACAGATTGAGGAAATGAGAGACTGAGGAAAGCATCGCGTAACATACTTGATAAGCATGAGCAGGCTTTGGGAGAGATAACAAAAAAAAAAACCTATTAAGCGCTATAAGGGACAGGAAAATGTGGAGGGCCATGAACGCCTACGCGCTGAAGGAACACGGCACATAAAATAAAATATCTTTACTAACATCACCCTTACACGTTAACAGATGTGTGTGTGTTGGTCGATGAAGTCGAATCTACAATTTTGGGGGATTCAACCATTTTGTAGACAATTTCTTCTTCTTCTTCTTCTTCTTCTTCTTCTTCTTCTTCTTCTTCTTTGTGTTGTGTCCCTTCAGGGCATTGGGGTTCATGGTTCTCCACAATTTCCTGTCCTTTCTTAATAAATGTTGTCTTTTTGCCAACTCTCCAAAACCCTGATCTGCCATCCATTCACTTAAGTTCGCCGGGTAGGTTATGCGTTGTTTTCCTCTGTCCATCTTGCCTTCAATCTATCTTGTGAGTATCAAATTTTCCAAGCCCTCTTTCGTCCATCATGTGAGCCGGAAATTTCAACTGTCTGTTCCTGATGTTCAGTTGAAGTGTTATTTTTGATGCCATTGTCTCTAGAACTTCGTCGTTGTCCCCCATGTTCGGTCCACGGTATTCTCAGCATCTTTCTGTAGAACCACATGTCTGTTACTTCAAGTCTCTTCTTCATTCGTGCATAGGAAATTTAGACGCAAAGTAATGAAAGGCAGAAAGTATGTCAAGATATTAGATTGCAAAACTTATGATATTAGACGCTCAGGTGCAGCCGTATCATAAAACTGTTGCAGAAATACAATCAGGGTTTTGTTATTCTAGCCTTAGTCTTAATTTCAGTTCACAGGTGAACAATTGAAACATCATTTGGAAAGTTCGTAGAGTCTTGTCTACTGAATCGAAAGCATGAATCAATCAAATAAAAAAACAGCAGGAATCTTTAGTTCTTTGTAGAAGTTTTGTTTAACGGGAAGGCATATAAAATGGGAAGATCTTCACATTTTTATATGCCTTCCCGTTAAACAAAACTTCTACAAAGAACTAAATGTTTTTTATATTGTCCATGTTCGACAATACATTAACTTTTCATAGTATCTATCTATCTATCTATCTATCTATCTATCTATCAGTTGTTTTCTTTATCTTTGAATAGGAACAAAGCAACAGGGCCAGATGGGTTCATAATAGAATTACACTCAGATTTAAGCAATTTCGTCATCAACAAGATAACAGAAATATACAGCAGTGGTGACATACTGGAAGACCTCTGCTTAGTGCTACCGAAGAAACTAGGTATGAATAAATAATGAGTCAAAAAAGCAAGCTAATAATCCGAATCCTGCTGAACAGGGTGCGAAACAGAATTAGAGCATATATAGAACAAGAACAGTGTGGTACTGTCAAGGACACTGGAAAAAGAGATGATATATTTATGGTCAAAATGATATCAGAGAGAGAAATAAACAGGCAGAAGAATGTAGACTTATGTCTAATAGATTACTCAAAATAATTTGACAAGATACGGTACAAGATTCTATTTGAACTGTTGATAAAACTAGTTCTATTTAGGAAAGATGTTAGAATAATCCAGAGCTTGAACTTGGAGAAACACTTGCATACAGATAGAAGGGGAATTGTGTCTGTACACCTAAGTAGAAATGGTCGTAAGACAAGGATGTGTCTTCTCATCTATCTATCTATCTATCTATCTATCTATCTATCTATCTATCTATCTATCTCAGTCTCTTATCTATCTATCTATCTATCTATCTATCTATCTATCTATCTATGTCAGTCTCTTTCTATCTATCTCAGTCTCTTCTATCTATCTATCTATCTATCTATCTATCTATCTATCTATCTTTCTCAGTCTCTTATCTATCTATCTATCTATCTATCTATGTCAGTCTCTTTCTATCTATCTCAGTCTCTTTTATCTATCTATCTATCTATCTATCTATCTATCTATCTATCTATCTATCTCAGTCTCTTCATTATCTATCTATCTATCTATCTATCTATCTATCTATCTATCTATCTATCTATGTCAGTCTCTTTCTATCTATCTCAGTCTCTTCTATCTATCTATCTATCTATCTATCTATCTATCTATCTATCTATCTATCTCAGTCTCTTCATTATCTATCTATCTATCTATCTATCTGTCTATCTATCTATCTATCTATCTATCTATCTATCTATCTATCACCAACATTAATTATTCATAATCCCGATTGGCCGCGTCTTGTTCTCTGGCCGTACGAAATAAAAACATCAAATATTTATGGTTACTTTTTTTTAAGCATTTTACCCCAAGCAAGGCGCCAGTGCCACTAGCACGCAAAGGGGTTACAGAGAGTGAGAGCAAGAGTGAAGAGCGGTGTTTGAGGAAAGGATATAAAGAAGGACGGAGATCAGGATCGAGGCGTCAGAAGATGTCGATTGACATTACATTATAATATTAGAAGATTATAGTTATCAGGGAAGCAAGTAAGAGGAAGGGAGTTCCACTGTCGGGAAGTGCGAGAGAAGAAGCTGTTGGAGTAGAAGAGGCGGTTGCATTTAACTGTTTCGACAGTGAAAGGATGGGACCAAGATGCCAACCTAGTAGTACGCTTAAATTCATGCAGTTGGGGAACCAGTGAAAGTAGCTTGTCAGAACAGTTGTCATGAAAATATTTGTAGAAAAGACAGAAGGAAGCCACATCACGTCTGTGAGAAAGTGACTGTAGACGGAATATCAGATCAGGACCTATCACATTGCATATCCGTCTATGGATTTTGTCTAGGACCTCGAGATGACCAGCGAGGGCTCCAGACCATATATGGCAACAGCAAGGACGAATGGTAGATTTGTAGATTTAAAGGATGGACTCAGGCGAGAAAAAACTTTCCTTGCGGTAGATGTAGCTATTGATTCACTGTAGTTGTTCCACCTCAGGTTAGTGGAAAACGCGAGACCAAGAAGGCGCAGAGAGTCTCTCTCGTGGAGTTGAGCATCAGCCATGTTGATAAGAGGCAGGGAGAGTTCTCTGTGGTGGTTAAATGAGAACAGTTTCGTTTTGGAGGCATTAAAGTTTGCAAGTCATTTCCTTCCCCAGACAACAACAGATTGGAGGTCCTTTTCGAGACCGGCTGCCGGGTTAGGTTTGACAGCGATGTAGGATTTACTATTGAGACAGGAGTAAATAATAGTGTCGTCTGCGTAAATGCCTACTTGGGAACTGATCAAATCGGGAAGATCGTTGATGAAGATTAGAAACAGTGTAGGACTCAGGATAGATCCTTGGGGAACACCAGCGTTCGTACGAAAGCAACTGGAGGAGAACTTGTTTAGGACGAGCTTCATTTCACAGTTTGACAGGAATGATTTGATTAAATCAAACAACTGTCCTTGATGCTTACGAAGAATGCCGGCATGCCAAACCATATCAAACGCCTTAGAGATATCTAGAGCCACGACTCGAGCTTCGCCATTATTATCAAGAGCTTGGTACACAAATTCAGTCATGGCTGCGAGCACGTCAGTGGTAGACCCGGCAAAGTGGAAACCTCGTTTGTTAGAGAGTAGATCATGGTTTGTAAGGTGCTTAACCACTTCAGAGTTGATTAAAGCCTCGAAGACTTTATCTAACTGCAGTTTTCTATGACGTTCCAAAATGTTTTGCTTCTTTCCCTCCTGTTTATAAGATTCTTCATCCTCGGCTTCCAGAACAAGTCGCTCAAAGAACTAGAAGGTGGCGTCACTGTCATCGCGAGATTACTCTAACTGCCACTCTAAGCAGCATTAATTCCAATACTGATCTGCACCCTCCATTGCCCTAACATTATTTGATAGCACCGATATGCATTGATAAATATGCACAAATATAAATAACGTGTACGTTTAATTATATGAGAATTGTTTTCTATTTATGCATATGTTTACCCGTACCAATGAGTACAACTTCGGGTTTCGAGGGTATTAGGGGTGAGGGGTGGGGGTCAGCTGCTATTTGGGTTTTGTCTGTCCGATCCGGCCATATTTGAATTATTAAGTTTGGCGCCAATAGGCTGGCTGCTTTGTTTATATTCAGTCAGTCGAGTGAATCAATTTTTTTTCGTTTACAAAACACCGAAAGCATTCGCTCTCTCAATCTGTTGTTGAATCTTTTTACTTATTTGTCACCAATAACTGATGACTTCATTTTCTAAACTTTCGCAAAAAAAGATTTTATTTTTACATGGAAATAATTAAGTGTTACTGGAAGGACGGCCTGTTTCAAAATTGTTCTTTTTTTTTTGCAATTTTTTTGATTCCCTATCCGCTTATGATTAACACAACAGGAAAAACGCTTTTGTGAACAGTTAAAGCGCTCTTCTTTTATTTGCTATTTACCTTCAGAACAATATTGATCATGGTTCTCCACAATTTCCTTCCACTTGTAGCTCTAAACCAGTCGTTCCTAACCTTTTTTCGCTCACGGGCCACTTTGAACACAGAATTTACTATGGCCCATGAAATTATCATTGTGTAAAAAATGACTTCCATTTTGCATAGAATACATCTAATAAAGATAGAACTATGTCTAGTTATTGGGTACACACAATAACAAAACATCTAAAATATTTTACATCTCCAATGAAATGACCACTTATCATCAATATTTATTTTTACAATTTTTCTTATATATGGTACAAAACAAAAAAAAAATCACAAGCAAAAGAGAAAATTACGATTTAAATTAATTATGAATTTTCTGTGGCCCACCTGAAATTTACAATGGCCAATTTTGGTCATGTTGCCAAAAAGGTTGGGAAACCCTACTCTCAACAACATTTATGTCTTTACCTGCCTTCTTTGTCCAAGATCTACCATCTATTCGCACAAACTTATCAGATTGATTACTCGACGTTATCCGATGCTCCTCTGGCCTTCAATATATCCTGTGAGTGCTATATTTTCCAAGCCTTCTTTCCTCATTATGCGTTCTAGAAATTTCAACTCTTTCATTATGATTATAAGTAAGTGTACTTATAGTTCCCATTAAAAAAAAAATTCCGCGTTGCAATCATATACAATTATATGGTATTACCGTTCTAGCATTAACGATTTATAAATAAACGATTTATATTTATTCTATGCCAGAAGGAAATATTTAAAAAAATATTCATTCGTGTGAAGCGACTGTTCGGTTTTGATACTCCATTTAGATGCTTTTAAAATCATTTTGTTGAAGCGTTATTTACTAAACACAAGCGACCCTGGTACAAGACAACACGAGTGGAACACCAAATGATCCTCAAACTCCATAATAGTAATAATGTGTTCGAATTAGCTTGCTAACCATTACTCCATGGCGACGCGGCTCATATTTACTAAGTTCATCTTAGTATCTGTCTATATTTCTGAGATGAGGTATTATGTACACTATTTACATTATTCGGACCTCATCTTTGTCGCCATGTTTATCACAACGTTTCGGCCTTTGTGCGCTCCGGCCTTCTTCATGGAATGTCGAACTGAACCCTTTATTTCGCTCACTGAGATAGACTGTTCTAGTTCCACGTGCCATGTCTAATGGATGTCAGTTATCTCCTGTTAATTCCCCTCTGAAAGTTCTCCACTGCCTTAAACAGGTATTGAACTCACACTCTTTGGGACCTGTCACTGTATCTAACTAATGCCTTTATCCACTGTGCCATGTGTCCTTGGGGGGAATTAACTGAAGATAACTGACATGGCACGTGCAACTAGAACAGTCTATCTCAGTGAGCGAAATAAAGGGTTCAGCTCAACATTCCAACCAACTGAAGAAGGCCGGAGCGTACAACGGCCGAAACGTTGTGATAAACATGGCGACAAAGATGAGGACAATAGTACGAATAATGTAAATAAAGTTTATCTTAGTTTGACACAAGACTAACAATTTGGGGAATGCACTGAGATCAAACTTATTACTCAGCTGCGAAGATTTTGCAAACACTACTCTACGCGGAGACACAAAAACAGTATTTTGTATATATGAATTCTGACCCAGCTGTTTTCAATATATTTTGCGCGAACTTGATATGAAGACCTTAATGCACATCCATTAACTAATAATTTCCGGTGAGATTACTCAGTTGTTGACGCGACAATCCATCTGTCAGTTATTCACATCCCGTGAAGAGCATTTTGATAAAATATCGCATCACTCAGCTATGCAAGTACCCCGACAATCCATATTTAATCTTCGCAACTTCCGTCTGTTCCAAGAGGGTTGAAGTATCAGATTAAGAGAATCACGGCGTAGTGACTGATGGCGGTCCCTAAATAGACTATTTTGAGAAATAGCATGGACCGTTGGATAAGTAAATAATGTCCCAAAAGGAAATATTTTCTTGGGGACTACAGTGTCATTGACTGAAAGTAAGGTAATACTCCATTTTCTGTTTAATTTGACTCAAAGATCAAGTATTGCAGAATGAGACACCTATTTCCTGATACGATAAAAAGAGCTGACCATTTTTGATCTAATCTGACTCTTGTAAAGTGGTTTGGCAGATTTTGTCTGGGTGATTTTAACCTAAATGGTCAACCACATTCCGAGCGACCTTCAAACGTCGACGAACACTCTGTTTGCTATCTTGGGGAATAAACCGAAGATTTCGGCGAAAGAGTCTTCGAAGAGTTTGAAAATTGATATCTCAACTGCCTTTCTTCATTTGAAGTGACATGGGTTCAAGAAAAATGGCCGATTTTGGCAAATCGAAAAGGTGCCATTTTCTCCCAAGACCTCATGTTGCAAAACAGACAATACAAAAGCTTAAAGAGTTGAAATGAACAATCGTCCAACATCCACCGTATTCTCCTGATTTGGTTTCTTCGAATTTTTATTTGTTCCGGTCTCTACAGAGTAATTTAAACGGCAAAAACATTTGAATCTGCACAGTCAGTGGAAAACAATCACACAACGTTTTTCCAGCAAAAGCAAGTTTCTACGAAAATGACAGCAACGAATTTGTAGAACTATGGGAGATAGTTCTTAAAAACAATGCAGATGATGTGTTTGATTAGTAATTTTATTTTTTTTTTGTAAGTATGTTAAATTTTGTTTTTAATTTTTTAAATCTGATTTGTACTTTTACAATGATCTAATATTTAGCGGTGGTTTGTACAAAGAGGTGTGCAAAAGTAATCATGAAAAAATAAAACGTGATCACAAAACTTTCTGGCTTGATTATCCAAACATATCAATAATAATGGCTTCCATTTCTATTTCAAAATCCATTTGCACCCCTCATCCGTAAAATTAGCAGACATCTTTAAATTACCAATTGACCTGAAAAATACTTATTATTATTATTATTATTATTATTTTCTTTGATTTCTGGCGTTTACACATTTCTTTCCGGGTCCCAGGGACCTAAAGGTTAGAAAAATGGCGCCATGACACTTTCCACTGACACAAAAAAAAATAAATAAATAAATAAAAAAAAAAAAAAAAAAAAAATGATTACATAGATAAAGCCCTTCGTAAGGTGTGGGCTGTACTTGTCAGAACAATTTTCTGTATCTCCTCGAGGCATGGACTTCCAGGAATCCGTTCAATTAGTCCACTGGAATCTTTTCCAACCAGTCCTAGGGCTCCAACTATAACAGGGATTGTTGATGTTCCCATATGCCACATTTTCGCGATTTCTATTTCAAGGTCCTTGTACTTTGACAACTTTTTGAATATCTTCAAAGATACATTGCAGTCGGCAGGACTGCCATATCAATAAGGAGGCACCGTTTTTTGTTTGTGGTCTTTGATAACAATATCTGGGCGGTTGGCCTTGATTGTTCTGTCAGTGTGTATTGTGTAGTCCCATAGAATTGTAACAGGTCCTATCTCCGCAACCGGGTCTGGGTGGTGTTCATACCAGTTTCTTTCAGTTTTCCCGTAGAAGTTGCAGATTTTCCAGTGCAGATATTGCCCACTCTGTCATGTCGGGTTTTATATTCAGTGGTGCCAACACCATACAACCTGCTAAGATGATCAATCGTTTCTGGATATTTATCACAGAATCTGCATTTTGGGCTGACACAATATTTTAGTATATGTGCTTGATAATTCCTAGTTAGCAAGCATTGGTCCTGCGCAGGAAGGATTATTATTATTATTATTATTATTATTATTATTATTATTATTATTATTATTAAATAAAAATTATGAAAATATACTAATGATTTTAATAAAAGGAATTTTAGAATATATCAAATTATAGTCTGGAATACTTTTTTAACAACCCTGTATAATGAATATTCATAAACATAAAAGCTAATTAAGATTAGAACCATTCATTTTATTTTATTTTATTTTAGTTATTGAAAGTTACAATCCGTTTTTCCCTAAGGTCAAAGAAGAAATCAACTGCAAAACTCCGACCATCTTGGTTTTTAAGAAGTACGTCCTTAAACAGTGGAAGTCCGTGATCGTACATCTTGATGGAGAATAACCATAATGCAAGTTAAAACAAACAACTGAAGGTTTTATTCTTGCTGCACAGGACAAATGCTTGCTAACTAGAAATTACCAAGCACACAAACTGGAAAATAATGATAGTTCAAAATGCAGATTCTGTGATGAATATCCAGAAACAATTGACAATTTTGTATCAGGCTGTGCGTATTGGCACCCACTGAATATAAAACACGGCACGACAGAGTGGGCCAATATCTGCACTGGAAAATCTGCAACATTTACGAAAAGGAACTACAAAAAATTGGTATGAACACCACCCAGAATCGGTTACGGAAATAGGACCTGTAACATATTTATGGGACTTTACAATACACAGAGATAGAACAAGCAAAACTAATCGCCCTGGCATCGTGATTAGAGACTGCAAAGACAAAATGTGCCTCCTTATTGATATGGAAGTCCCTGCAGATTGTAATGTATATTTGAAGATCTTCAAAAGGCTATCAAAATACAAGGACATTGAAATCGAAATTTCAAAAATGTGGCCCATGAAGACATTAACAATTCCAATTGCAGTTGGAGTTCTCAGATTGATTGGAGAAGATTCCAATAGATTCATTGAAGGAATACCTGGCAGCCCATGCCTTAAAGAAATACAAAAATAGTACTCATAAGTACAACCCACACCTTACGAATGGCTTTATCTATGTAAAATATGTGATTTATCTATTTATTCTTTATTTTTTCAAAACCGCTCAGAGGAAAATGCCATGATGCAATTTCTGACCTTAGGTCTCTGGTTGGCACCCGGAAAGAAATGAGTACACACCAGAAACCAAAGGATATAAAACAATAATAATAATAATAATAATTAAAAGCTGAAACCGAAGGATTTACTCTTGCTGCACAGGACGAATATTTGTTAACTAGAAATTACCAAGAAGGTATAGTGAAAAATTATGTTGACCCCAAATGAAGATTCCGTGATAAATATCCAGAAACAATTGACCATCTTGTATCAGGTTGCACAGTGTTAGTACCAACTGAATATAATTAAGCATGATTGAGTGGGTCAATATCTGTACTGGAAAATCTGCAACTTTTATGTGAAGAGAACTGCTAGGAACTGGTATGGATATCATTCAGACTCGGTTACAGAATGAGGACCCATAACAATTTCATGAGACTTTACAATAAACACAGAGATAGAAAAATCAAAGCTAATCACCCAGACATAGTGATCAAAGACCACAAAACAGAATGTACTTCATTATTGACATAGCATTCACTGCAGACTGTAATGTACCTTTCAAGATCTTCAAAAAACTATCGAAATACAAGGATCTTGAAGTGGAATTATAAAAAATGTAGCACATAAAGACATCAATAATTCCAGTAGTAGTTGGAGCACTCGGAATGATTGGAAAATGTTCCGATAAACTCATTGAAGGGATTCCTGGTAGTCCATGCCTCAAAGAATTACAAAAAATTGTACTCACAAGTACAGCTCACACATTACGAAGAGCTTTATCTATGTAAAATGTGTGTGATCTTAGTTTTTTATATAAAAATGATCAATGGAAGATGCCATGAAACCATTTCTGACCTTAGATCTCTGGTTGGGAAAGGCGTATACAACAGAAACCGAAGGAATTAATAATAATAACAATAATAATAATAATATAAAATAGAAAGGTAAGTGCTGGAGTATTGACAAGACTTGCTGTTATATGACAAAAATGAAGAAGAGACTTGAAGTGACAGAGTTGTGGTTCTACTGTTAAGAATAACATGAACAGAACATGCGAACATTTAATACGTTTTAAGGAAAATAAAGACACCAAAGAAAATTAACTTATTTAACGAATTTTCGTTAATGTAGAACAGGGGACAAAGACAGGTGGAAATGGGTAAAATCATACTTAGAGCAACAAAGTTGTATATACATAGATATTTACCAATGATCTTAGAATATGTCTTGGCAAATTGCTAACGAAAAGCAAAGTAGAACCTGCATTTTTGGATTGTAAGTTACTGTTATCCAGATAAATACAGGCGTTACATCTAATATATGAAACACAAAGTTCGTGTGTATGTTCTCTCTAATCATTGAAATTTAATTAAATATGTAAAGTTTGTTATCTGTCCGTGTGTGCGCGCGTGAGTGTGTGTATTTGTGTACATAAATCGACAACAAATAAATGTGGTTTATCGTTTATCCGTACACTCGCATGGACTGAACATGGCATATGGCCGAGTATAAAGTGGGAATCGCATACGTACATGGCGAAAGAAATTGCTTGACACTTACCCAGTCATTAGGGATTAATCCTGACCTTTCCCCTTTGAGTGAAATAGGAGACGAACTGCCTGGTTGGACGGTCCCTTGGAGCTGTGTTTAATCATAGTGCCACAGAAGAAACTAGTCTTGGCATTTATCCGTACTCCCACTCGGACGGAATATGGCACATGGCCGACTTTAGAGTGGGGATCGCCGGCGTATATGAGATTGGAGACGCAAATCGCTTAGCTCCGTCAGCAATTCCCTATTGGGATGTCTCGGGGAATGAACCTTCACCTCTTAGTTCAATGGGAGAGGTGCTGTCTTGTGGAGTGGGGATAATTCCGAAGCTGAGCGCAATAGAATTATTATTGGATAAACTTAAAAAATGTTTATGCATTATGTTTAAAATTTTTAATTATCAAAATCAAGCTGCACTGAAAGTGGTAATCACCTCAGCATTTAGATCACAGCAAAGGGAAGTAAGCTATGTTGACATTTTTTAAAATTTTGAAAATCTAAGAAATATTTAAAAAAAAAACTGCACTGTGTACGGACTTTTAGGCTAACCCTTGCGGAGGGCTAAAAGTAAAGTGACCTCTGGTCCAGCTTAGAAAACAGCAATAATAATTTTGAAGAAATAACTTTGTATTCTTCAGTTCACTTCATGGAACTTCAAAACCCCACTTTAACTCTAATTCGGACTATAAATACCGTTCATTTGGGCCGAAGGTCCGATTTGAGCTGAAATTCCAATTCAGGTCGAAAATTGAGTTCTTCAAATCACAAACTCTGCGGAACTTCAAAACCTCACATCCCAAAACCTTTCACTTAAACTCTGATTCCTTGGCATTTTGAAGAAATAAAATTGATTTTCTCAATTCACAAAGTTTGAGAAATATTTTAAACTGAATTTAAAACAATTCTTTTTAAATTCACAAAGTTTTTGTATTACTTAAACTTAATATAAATTAAAAACTTAATCACTAATTTTTTTCAGTTATTTTAAAATTTGAATTTTTAATTGTTCTCTCCTTATCTGGACACAAATCTCAATGCTGGATATTCAAGCACCAAATGAAGGGAAAATTTTCAATCTCAGGAACATCCTGATTCCAAAAAGGTATATGTCTATGTAGAGCAAGTGTGGCGCAAGTTGGACAGCCAGAATTTGCTGTTTATTTATTTAGATTTTAAACAAGAAAATGTTTAAACACATTGAACTGTTTTAATAACGACAGATTCACTGACATCATTTTGCATATGAAAATCTCTCAAAGAAAGTACTTAATCCGTGTAACAACGTATATCCCTATTTTTTTTTTCACGCTGTGTCCTTTCAGGGCCTAAGCGATCATGATTCTACAAAGATATTTCTTCATTATCTGTGAATTGCCATATCGTTCTTGAATTTTTTTATATGTCAATTTATAAAGGAATTTCTTTACGATTTACGTCATTTATAAAGATCTATATCTATTATTCTCAAATGTGTGTGTGTGTGTTAGTATGTATGTGTGTGTGTGTGATCGGATGTTGTTTATATATTTCCACAGTTTTCATCCCATTTCGATGAATTTTTTTGCTTGATAGATAATTCTTCAGTGCCGGTTTTGAGTTCAAATTGTTGGCGACAATGGCTCTCCACTACTTCCTGCCCATTATAACTCTGAGCAACGTTTTAATATTTACTATCTGTTCTTGGATATATATCTTTCATAAAAAAAACTTTAATAAAAATAAATAGTTTAAATTATTACAATAATATTATTTATTATTATACAGTTCCCTTTTTAGGGCCACACCCCATTCAAATTCTTCCCCCCCCCATTTGGGGATGTGCCTCAGTTGCACCCAAATGTTGTTACTAATATTGATTTTCGGGTGGGCTGACTTTAAACGGCCAAATTTCGCAGTAATGAAAGACCCAGCCAAAGACGGGTTATACTGCTAGTAATTCAATAAAACACAATTGTTTTTAATTCATTTTTAATAAAGTAAAACGAATTATTTTTTCTTTATATATTAATTTACTTTATTAAAAATAAATTTATTTACAATTTACTTTATTAAAAATAATTAAAAAAAAATAGTTCATATTTTACATAATGTTTTTTCAAATGCCTTATTTGAAGAAAAATATTCACTAATTAAGGTTTTAATCCTTAATGAATTAATTTTATTCTGGTACTGAGTTGTCTCGGTACCGAGTTGTCCCGGCGCTCAGCCGGCGGTGTTGAGTTGTCCTACACTCGTTGTTTGTTACCTACTCCATGATTTGGACTTCAAAGTTTTCCTATTTTTTGCTTGACACTCAAAGTTAGAGTGCCCAGTCTCCCCTGCTATTTAATTTGTAGTTGGGTAGGTGAGAAGGCGATATGAGTTCATGCCTTTCCCAAGTACACTTAGGCGAAAGTGAACACAAGAGACTTACCCAAATTTTCAACCCGGCTCACGATTCCACTATACGCGCCGATATCCTTTACACTACCAGCCCAACCGTGTCATTAATCGTTTGTTAATAAATTAGCCGATAATAACTAGCTTTCTTTGAGTAATGCTTAAGCAGTGGAACGCGCAATTGAAAGTTGTGCCAATAATCTCTGGGGCACCGGGAGATATTCTAATGATACTTACTGGAAGATTAGAGTGATCAAAGAGCTAAAGTAGAATTGGAACTGTTTTAGTTAATGAGAGTGCTTAGGAAAGTGTCCGAAATCTGAGATGATTTGGTGCTTGTTTCTTGATCTTCAGTGACAATCGCCAAAGACTACAAAATGTGTGAAAATACAAATAATAATAACAATAATACTAATCGATGAAACGAGTGAAAAGTGCACCTAATACAATGGCTGAATTACTATTGAAAGAAATCATTACTGACTCAAAGGAAACTGCATCCAAATAGCTTAGAATTATGTAGTTGGATGACATCCCTGAGACATAGGTGAAAGAATTGATTACAGACACACATTTATAAAAAATATTAAGTTTTATAAAAAGATTACAACACCTATTTACAAGTTGTCAGAATTCCTCAAAGGTATTATTACTCCATATTTACCTACCAATTATAGTAACACATCAACTCATGAATTTCTTCAAATCCTTAAAACTACACAACTAAACTATGGTATTTTAGCGTCATTCGACGTTGAAAATTTATTTACAAATATCCTTGTTGATGAAACCATCGACATAACCCTTAACTCTGTCTATAGAAATAATTCTATTCTACCTCCATCCATAAAACCTGATATACTCAAAATATTATTGCACACCTGCACAACTAAAATCCCCTTCTACGACCATAATGACAATATCTAAACTCGAACTAATGGTGTTAGTATGGCAAACCCACTCATTCTGTGCTTCTCCAATTACTATGTATGTCCCACGTAAAAAACACGATATTTAAAAAAGTTACTAAATTCAAAATATACGTCTATTATGTTGACAATATATATTTTTTTATTTTAACGAAAAACAAAAAAGAAATTGATAATCTAAAAAATGCATTTGAAGAAAAACTCTATCCTTAAATTTACTTAGTCAAAAAAATAAACTCCCATTCTTATACAGTGTCATAGAATTCAGTAGTAACACACTTACCACTTCGCTATACAAAAGACCCACCAGCAGAAACTCTTGCCATCTTAATTTTAAGAGTAAATGCTCACTTAAATATAAAATAGTAGTCATAAATATTTCCTAAAAAGAGCAAGCGAGAACTCATCCTCCCGACCCCTTTTCCTTTAAAAAAACTGACTAATGTGAAGCAGACGCTAGTTAACAATAGTTTTCCTAACTACCTCATCGACCACCAGATTAGAATATTTTTTCTAAAATAACTAGTAGTAATACTAGATAAAAACAATGACATCTTCTATAAAAGTCAAAAACAAGTTTACTATGAGCAAAGAAAATTTTCTTTTAGAAATATCATAAAGAAATACACTTCCCCAGTCGACCAGAATAAGAAAATAAAATTATCTACTGTAAAAAATTCAAAACAGCTAACCTTCTCATCAACAATAACACAACTGCAAAATCTAAACAACAGAGGACCAATATTATTAATAAGTTGACATGACCCTTAAAGAACTGATCAAACCAGATTCACACAACAAAAAAGAAAAAGCGAAAGATAAATAACAATAATTATGAACACGGACACAACGTGCTGACGGTGTTTGAAAAATAAAACATTCCTATAACTTCATAGATGTACATAAATTCATTAAAAAATAAAAATCGTCCTGGATAATGGCTAACGGAATTATCTTAGGACAATAATGTCCATTATATATCTTATTAATAAAAGCAATTAAAAGCTTTTCTTCTTAAATAATGTTTTACTTTTATTGTATTTCTTATTTTCCAATTCAGTGCAGATTTTTGGTAACTGGGGTTTTGGTAACACTTTCCTGTTTTATTAACAAAAAGCATTTAAAAATTTATGATTTATATTCTCGAAGGACTTCTGCTTATAAATAATATAAACAGTAAGCCCTACAAAAGTGAATTTCACGAAATTTCATGAATTTCAAATAATTGGCGGGTAACAGATGTAAAAAAAAATACCAAGATTTTCTAAAAAAAATAAACGTTTTTAAAATAAATTAATTCATTTGTGAATAAGTCTTGAAAGGTTCATTAAAATAAAACAATTACTTGTTTTTTCAGGAATTTTCCACGCAAAAAGCGCTAAATTTTCCTATACTAATTTTTGGTTCACCGATGGTTAATCAAAATTTCGAACGTTCATCAAAAGGATAAAAGTTATAATGTAATAATAACAACATCATTTGATCTTTCTTCTTATTAACAAAAATTTTGACGAGAAAGGTTTCGAGCATTTTTTCATTATGTACACCCTTTTTTATAAGCGAATCTTTGGATACATATATATATATATACTCGACTCTCTCCCGTCGAATTCGACGTACGAGGGTCAAGCAGATCAGTTCCTAGGAAACCGACAGCTCAATAACAACACGAGATTTGATTATAGTGGTGAAGGTTTCGTGCACACTTTTTGTAGGGCCGAATACAGAAACCTGGTGCACTACGTGCCACAACGTTCCCAAAGGACCCCCCTCAGGTTTTGAATTCAGAGTTGTCCTTCTCCTAGACCAGTTGCCATCCAAGGCTATAGAACCCAGTCTGTCCTGCTATTTACCCATAGCTGGAGGGAGAAGAAGAGGATTCCTATCTTTCCCAGTGATATTAGCACGTGAGTGAATGCAATGGATCCGACTGGAATTGAAGTATATATATATATATATATATATATATATATATATATATATATATATATATATATATATATAATATATATATAAATATAAATATTATGAGTATTGTGCATTAAATGCTGGTGTTAATAATACAGTTCTCGGTGTATAATGAAAAATCTAAAAATTATCATAGCATATAACAGTACAGTATAAATATCAATATTTAAATTTTACAACCGCTATCTTTTAATCAGCAGCTGACAATAGTATCGTGAATGAATCTCAGAGGAATGCTACCGGAGAGGAAAAATGTATATTATATTTAGTATCTATCTATCTATCTATCTATCTATCTATCTATCTATCTATCTCCATATATATATATATATATATATATATTCTCCATAAATATCAGAAATGATCACAAATATAAAAACAGATGTAGATTTGTTCTGAAAACCAATCTTCGGTTCTTAATTCTTAATAATGAACAAGACAAATGTACCGTATCACTCATTGTTTGTCATACACGTAAATTGAAGCCATAAAATTTTCCTATGTCTCTTGTAATGAATACATTTTTTCATTCTTGTAAATGCTTAAATCCCGCCAAGGCATACGTATATATCCGGTCTTATCTAATCATATTTATCTCAGTGTGGTCCCGACTTTCTATCCACGCTTTTACGAGTTTGTAAATACGTTTGGAAAAATGTACTCTCATGTCGCTAAAAGTTCGTACCCGATAAACATTGATCTGGGTGGCGTCAACGCAATTAGCTGATGACTGGTATGGAAACCTATAAGCACAACAATCAGTCAGTCAATATTGAAAGTGAGAGTAACAGCTGCATAATTGATGCGTTTGTGTTTCCACAGTTTACTTAAGGGACACGATTTATCAAATATGAATGGTTTGCCAATCACATCGATGGTTTCCGACATAAATCACCGATCAATGTCTCGGACAGAGACGGGCACAGCGTCGGACAGGCACCACATTTACCTGGTAATCGACAACCTCACTCAAAGGCAATCACAAAGTTCGACATAGTTGTAAAAGCGGAGACGCACGCAACTATTATCGTCATCAATATTGGGAGATGTACTTGTTTGATTATAAACAAGATTCGAGGTGACACTCTGTAATATCCAGAGGATCCCCCACATCACAAAAAAGTTATACACAGTTTGTTTGTCAGTAGCAGCTGTAGTCTTTATGCAAACGTTAAATGCACATTTTAATAATAAGGAAAACATAATTCATATAAACTAACGTATTTCTTGGAATTATACAATAATAGTTCGGTGACTGTCACACTTCGCTGACGGCAAATTTAAAATCTAGATTTTTTGTCAGTTTAAAAGAGTGCATTTATTAGAAAATATATACAGTTTAAAAATGACTTAATAGTGTCGCTGATGGCAAGGTGGTCAAATTTCTAATCTAAATTGTATATCCATTTAAAATACTACATTTATTAGAAAGCTAGCTTAAAAGCCACAATTCATGGGGACTTTTAAGCTTGCTCATGTGGAGAGCTAACTGAGGCTCCAGTCCCAAACTAAAGGGACCTCTGATCCTGCTTAGAGAACAGCAATGATAATTCCAAATAAATATCTCTGAATTCCTCAATTCACTCCATAAAGCTTCAAAACCCCAAGGCGATCATTAAGTTCTTCAAATCACAAACGTCACGAAATCTTTCACTTTAACTTTGATTTCTTGTCATTTTGAAGAAATAAAAATCGATTTCCTTAATTCACAAAATTTTGAAGATATTTTAAACTGAATTTAAAACAACAATTTTTAAATTCACAAAGTTTTTGTGTTACTTTAAACTCAGTATAAATTAAAAACATTAAAATCACTAATATTTTTTAGTTATTTTAAAATTTGAACTTTTGATTGTTCCCTTTTCACTTGGACACAAATCCCAATGCTAGATATTCATGCACCAGATAAAAGGAAGATTTTCAATCCCAAAATCACCTTGATTTCAAAAAGGTGTAATATGTCTATGTAAAGTAAGTGTGGCTAGAGTTGGTAGTGTTTCAGACACATGAACGGACAGACAGAATTTGCTGTTTATTTATTTAGGTATATTCACTTTAAATACAAACGGAATCACAAAAATTACATCCTAGGATCGCTGTCAAATTCCAAATCTAAATTGTTTGTCCAATTGAAATGCTACATTTATGAGAAAATATACTGAGTTTAATTACTTGTCCTGTGCATTGCGAGTAACTACATCTGGTAGCAACACCTCTGATCCGGAGATTGGAGGTTTTGAGGAGCGTGGAACCACCACTAATTGCTGTTGTTCCCAGATCCACCATGACCCACGGGCATATGTTAGGGTCCCAGCTATGGACAAATAGTAAACCCCCTCTAACAAAAACAAAACCCTATCAAAGAATAAAAATACATTTTTATAGTAAAAATACCAGCAATACATTGTTATATATATTAAAAAAATTACCAACAATATATTTTATTGGTAGTTAAAGCCATAAAATTTTCTTCAAAATATTTAGATTTCGGCCTTAAATAACCCACAAAACTTTATGTGCCGCTAAAAAAACCAACCAACCAGTTTAAATACAAAAGGAATCATAAAAATGACTTCAAAGAGCCGGCTTCTATTATTTTCCTGTTACTAAGATGTCAGATTGAAAGGAAAATTAACCTATATGACACAGATGTCCGTTTCAATTTCATTGACTGTTTCTGTGTGTATACATTTTTGTATGCCTATGTATCTTTTAATTCAAAAACAGGTCAAATATATTTCTACAAATGTTTAAAAAAACAACAAACTTGTAAAACTGATTCTATTTATTACCAAATATTTTCTTAAAATTTAGCTAGAATTTTATAATTATCTGATGTCTTATGGTTTAAAAGACATTACGATTTTTTCTTGTCTCCAAATTTGTGATTTTATTGCGCAGCCCAGAATCCAGATCGAATGGCAAAAGAATGGATATTTCCAGTGTCTTATTTCAAAATCTCTCAGATTTTGTGTGTATGTGAATCCTTGAATATGCATCTTCTGCATAACAAACATAAGCTTATACTTTACTTATGCGCATGCGCAGTCACACCCTGACAGTGTGTGACGGACGGGCAGTTCTTCTTTTATAATAGAAATTTCTGCTCAACTGAAAAGTACAAAATGTTTTCAGAAATTTTGTAATATGTGATATGTAAATATGAGAAATCTTAATCGAATTTAATAAGGGTTAATAAGGGCTGACCGTAATATGCAGTGGGTTCACCCTAACATATATCAAAATAAATTTTGTACTTGGTGTCACCTCGGCAAGTCAAAAGATCAGAGGGCTAACCTAGAAGGTGTCCTCAAAGCCACCAAGTGCAAAATCGCGCCTTAAATGATTTTCGGTGGGTCCACCATCAGAACCAAGCAATTAAAGCCTGCTAAAATTAGAATATAAAAACAAAAGAAAATCGGTTAACAGGGTAACAGAGTTCCTGACATCCTCGCAGAAAGGGGATCAAACGTTCGAAACAAAGACCCAAAACCATATACCCTCGATATACAGTCAAAACTAAGTCCCGAAGTAAATAAGCAATAATTTTATTGTTGAAAATTTTTTTCTCGTATTCTTATCAGATGTTAAACATCTAAATGGCGTAGCCACTCGTATCCGATGATGCCAGTTTACTATCGCGGCTAGCTAATCCCTATTGCAGAAGCCTGCTCAGGCACATTTTGTGTTTGAACCTACAGAGCCCACCTGTGTTTTATACTGCTACTCTGTTTAGCGGACCTTAGTTATGGTTTTTGGGAGAGAGCGCGCTATCTATCCTGATTAATCGTCGGAAATATGCTGGCACATCCAAACTCTCAGTCACGATGACTTGTGACTTCGTGCTAGTACAACACCCGACGGCTTCCAAGGGTTCCGTATCCCCCATTTTTTTAATCACAAGACTTGTGATATGGTTTTTAGGCATTTCCAAAGATGTCGCCTCATCCAGACTGATATCATCAAGAAAACATCTTCTTGACAAATCGACCTTGGTGAGATTCAAAACCCGGGTCTCATAGCCAGAACGTTCTAACCCCTGCCGGCCACGTGCCCATGTTAGTATCATAACATTACAACATAAAGCGCCATATAAAGATCAGATACTTTTCATTCTAAACTTGCTGATAATACACGTCATTATCCACATCAACTTGCTTCATAAGATTTTGCAAGTAGGAATCCTTGTCTTTTTTGTCAATTTCTCTGCTATTAAAATATCTTGATATGTTTTCTTCGTTGCAAATAACAGATACTGGAGTTTATATGGAGAGATTTATTATTAACATCTGGTAAAATAAGTAAATATTTTGTCTAACGACATTATTGGTAGTAACAAAGAAATATTATTGTAAGCATCGGTTTATTTATATTTTCTTTTGGATTGTGCAATAAGTGAAAACTGTTTACACACACACACACACAGATGATGGCACCAAATGAACTTTGTATTTTCTTTGTAAACAGTAATTATAGTTATCGTCTGAAGATTACAAATTAATTAAACACGAATAAAAAATGAAGAGAAAACAATTGCCATCTTTGATAGAATGCCATCTCCAAGACTCACGAAATACACACAACCCATAACTCAAAACCGACATTTCAAAAGTTAACAAAAGCCTTAACAAAAATTTCAACCCCACTTTTAGTACGAATTAAGCCTTCGAAACTTAAAAATTGTGTCGATCACACGGACACAAAACATTTTTACATACATAGGAAAAATAGAAGTCATGCTAACTTCAGGTAGTAAGATTTTATATACCAGTAAAATATTTAAATTTTAATAGGAAAAACTGTTTAAAATAAAAAAGACCTCTCTTACAAATATCACGGAAATTTGTTGTCTCGTACGCGCGCATGTTTAGTTGCATCAAGATAAACTTAGTCAGATGAAGTCCTAAAAGACGAAACATGCCACACGAAAACTTTTCATACATTACTATAATTTTTTTCCACTAATATATATATATATATATATATATATATATATATATATAGATATAGATATAGATAACTAGACTGTTTTTGAAAACCCTCGAATTTTTGATTTGCTAATCAAATCAATCTCGAGGGAAAAAGGTTTTAAAAAAGAAAGAGCTACAAACATGAACTTTGTCGACAAAAATCGCACAGATGCAGGTCTGAAGCCCAAAGAAAAACCCTGATACGAGTAAACAACTAACTAACAAAAAGAGCTCAATACAACCGTAGAGCAGACCTAGATACCATCCTTAGTGAGCCAGACAAATTTACCCAGGTTTCACTAAGGGATCGTCAGGGAAAGTTTGGCTCATTCCCAAACTTTCCCTGACGATCCGTTTAGGTGAAACCTAGGTAGGTTTGTCTGGCTCACTAGGTGTATCTATATATATATATATATATATATATGTGTGTGTGTGTGTGTGTGTGTGTGTGTGTGTGTGTGTGTGTGGACATTGAAGTCAACACCCAGAGGCGACATTCTGTTTCATGCTAAACACAATCGTCAGATCATTTGCGTGGTCTTTTTGCTCGACTATCTATATATACAGCTCCGTGATGTATTGCTGGTAGTATTGCATTGTGGATAGTCTATTATATTATTCTAACGCTTATTTTAATGGGTGTGAACGGTTTCGAATTATTCTGGGAGCTATTGAGTGGAAAAAAGTACTGGATTCGAATGCAGTTTTTTTTTTTTTATTTTTTGTTAGTTAACAATTTTTATATTTTTGTTAGTTAACTATTTTTATTTAATATTGTTTATTGTATTGTTTGTTGATATTACTGCGTTTTCTTTTCTTTATCTGTGAAAACGTCTTTTTTTGTTTATTATTTACTTATTAATAGTTTATTTATTTCTTTATTTGTTTGGATTAATTTATTTTACTTGTTTTTATTTATTTTATATTATTTATTTCATTTCGTTTATTCTTGTTCGTTTTCAGTTTTTGATTTTGAAGTAACGCAGAGACAATTTTAAGATGAGTTCTGATCATTTTCAGATACGAAAAAATTTTTACTTAAAAATTATGTGGCAGCAATGTTCGAAGTATGGGTGAATGGTAGACTTATAAATATGTAAGATAAATTCTGGAGAGAAAAATTGTCTTCCACGACACAGTGAACTAATTTTTCCGGCGGTGGGAAAGTAACTGAAGTTGAGATACCATGTCAGGACCAATAACATTGCAGATTCTTCTTTGGATTTTATCAAGAATCTCTAAATATATAACAGGAGAATGAGACTAGATGTCGCAGCAATATTCAAAGCAAAAACGAATGGGAGTGTTATAAAGAGTAAAGGTAATTTAGTTAAACTAAGTTGCATTGAAAATGATATGATTTATGAGTCCACCTCATTTAAAAGGCTATTTCAATATATCTTCCTCTCTTACTAAATAAGCACTGAAACAATGTCGAATATATATTACAAACACAATGAAATTAGTTAAGATCTAACATAAATTAGATTATTTTCCTTATTTTGTCCTGATTAATCAATAATTTTACCCAATTAGCGTAATTAAAACAATTTAATACGGGAATTTTAAATAAAGAAGAGAAACTTAATATTATCGTATTTGCATAATAAGCCATAATTCTTGTGTAAGTATTCCTTTACCATCAATTCAAGAAATAAATTTGACTTTTAAGTTTTCCTAAAGGTCAAAGCTGAACCCTTTATAATAAAAAACCTTGCTTGTTGTAATGCCCCAAAATCTTTCTGACAGCTTACATAAATTTATTTTCAAAACAGACATTAATTTATCAAATCATGACAAAAACTAAAGTGCATCAAAAAGGAAAGAGAAAATTGATTGAGGCTTATCATTCCGGGGAAGGTTATAACAAGTAGTTAGACATAACTCGTTCCATTGCCTTATTCATCAGACAGAAATAGAAAGAAATGTATGCGATAAATGCTTGCAAGATCAGATCATCCAAGGAAGATTTCGACGTGAGAAGTGACTGAAATCACGAGAGAAATTTCAGTCAACAAAAAAGTAACTGAAGAATCCACATACACGGTTCTTAAGAAAGGCAAATCCTCTTTGCCTATTATTATAATAACCCCGTGCTTTTTTCTTCCACATCAGACAAAGTTAAACTGTCCAACTTGCTTTCAATTTGGATTTTATACTCGCCATATAAGTTGACTTCTAGTTTTGGAAAAAAAAAATTATACTTGAAAACTCATTTTGTATGTTGCAATTTACGGTATATAAGTTAGAATGATAGAATAAGTAAAAACGAATATAGAAGTGAATAGACGAATATGTAAATGAATAGACGTATATATATATATATATATATATATATATATATATATATATATATATATATAAGTGTACAGCAACAAAATGTTTCCAAACTGCGTATTTAGCGTAGACATTCTAATACAGGTCAGTGTCCTTTTATTCGAAATTCGTAAATACGAAAACCTCCAAAATCCATATATAAGTTGCGGACAAGACTTTCCATAAATGGAAAATTTCAAAAAGCACTAGGAAGGTTCCTAGGTGATGTGCAGCTGTTGTAAGTCACCTCATCTACATTTGGGTGGGATTCCCTAGCTGCTTAGGGAATCCCACCCAGTCTACGTTAGCACCAGTTTATTTTTCTTTAGTGGATTACTTACCTGATGTTTTGTGCTCAGTAAAGATATTATTCCAAATTTCAAAAAGTCCAGCATTTATATATTTTTGTAAGTAGTGATCATGGATTTTATACTCGTACGGAAAGTACAAAGCATTATTTTTACGTGAAATCTGAATTTTACCACATAAAAATTCGCGTCATTACCTGCATCTGTATGTACACAAAATTTATTAAATGTTATATACAACTACTTTAAGGGTATATGTTATTGATATAAAACAACCTTCAGGGAATATGCATAAACTGATATTATGAAATGTAAAGGGATATTGTGTTTTATGTTTGGGTTCCATTCCCAAGCTGCCCCATTTTATAGATGTTATATACAAATTAAATAGCCCGTATTCTAAAAGGATCCTCAACCTGTAAGTTTCTATTTATACAGGGTATCTCAGAAATATTATACAGGGTATCTCAGAAATTACCTAGGGATTTAAAACTTTAGCAATTTCAACATTTTATCATTATTCAAAAATAGATTTATACAGAAAGAAAATAAAAACACTGTAAATGTATCCCGATTTAATCATGAAAAATTATACAACGTGAATATCTTCCATTTTCTACAGATGCGTTCTTCTCTATAACAGGCTGCAACCATCGTATTTCTGTACAGATGTTATCTTTGAGTTGCTGAATTGTCTGCGATTAAAGGTATCCCCCTAAAAGTAATGGGGAGGCATCAGATCAGAAGAAATTCGTGACCATAAAATTTCGGAATTTTACAAAAGTATCTGGTAAACAAAAGTTTAAATCCGAAATAAAATTCCAAGATTTTAGTTCTTTTTTCAGTCATGAATCCTATGTCAATCCAAGTTCTGAAAAAAGAGGAAATAATATATATATATATAAAATTATTTTTTTAAAAATATGATTCCTTCGCTACATAAGAGTTCTCATGTTTCAAAAACGAGAGCCGAAACCCTCAATATAATTATTAAAAGCTCTACTTCTCTATGGAGCACTGTTTTTTTTTAATATAAAAACAAAAATACTAAAGAACTCCGGATTATTTACCTAACGTGTTCTTTCTTTATTTTTCTACATATCTGCACACACACACACACACACACACACACACACACACACACACACACACACACACAAACACACACACACACATACACACACACACACACACACACACAAACAAACACACACACACATATGTATACAGAAATTCTTATATCCGAATTTATTAGTGTTGCTACTGAGATGTTGTAAGAATATGCTAGATTCTAATATTTTAATATTTTTCTTTTCTTTGCAGATAATTGTTGGCTAGCTTGAAATTACTCAACCGATAATGTCTTGCACAGAAGAAACTTCAATTGGAAGAAAAAGGAAAAGAAATTCTTACTCATAATTTTAGAAATTAGTGAGTATTGAAAAACTGGATGAAGCTCCTAAGTCGTTCAATTTGCAACTTAACAAACAAGGATTGCAGAATCTGAAGCAAACACTAAAACTTGCGCTTGAAGATGATCCACTTTGGATGACTTAAAAGAATGGATGAATGAAGACGTCAGTGAATTACAAAAAGAATTCAATGGTAGAATCGCCTGAAAATGATTTGGATTGTTAAGAAATATAGGAAGAATCAAATTCTTCCGATAATGGTGAAAATATGAAGGATGAAGAAGACTGGGGCTAAGTAGAGAAAGCTATTGATGAGGCCATCAAATTCATGAAGAAAAAAATCTTTGTTCAGTAGTACAAAATGTACAAGGGCACATCATCTGCAGAAATGACTTTAAAAAATACTAGAAAAGCGAAAAGTAAGTGAAATGGGAAAAGAAATAAGAAAGACAATTTAAAATAAAAATTATTGAGCATTAAACATTGCAAATTCATATTTACTTTCGTGAGACACTTCATTTTTCATATATTGCGATTAATTCTTGTGTTTTGTTAAGTTATTATACATGTCACATTATATCTGAACACGACTTCTACTATATACAGGGTGCGGCTGGTATTTGAGAACATACAGATTTAAGATTAATACTGCTTCCCACTAACTTCTAATGCTTTTATTTTTCAGAAATCAAGAATGGCAAATCTTATGATAACAAATGAAATGAAAAGGCATGTGACATTAAAGGTTGATCATAGCGATTTGGATATTGCACGTTTCCTCAGAGTTGCAAGACCGTTTGTCCACAAGATACGAAAAGAGTTAGAACATGCTGACAGTTCCCCCAATGTCTGTATCAAAATGTAAAAGACATTCTGCATGTTCTGATAAAGTGAGAACATCCGAATTTATTCAGGAAGTCAAGCAGACAATTAATGAAAACCGAGATCAATCAATGAGGTCAATTGCCAAAAAGCTGCATGTGTCTGAAAAAACAATCAGGAGTGTTCATGAAGACATTCGATACAAGTCTTACGTGATGAAGAGAGGACAATTTCTGTCTGAAAAAAACAAAAGAAAACTGTTTAAACAGATCCAAAAGGCTTTTAAACAAACTTAAAAATCCTTCAGAAGCTCGTGTGATTTGGTTTTTCTCAGATGAGAAAAAAAATTGCTCAAGATCAAAAACTTAAGAGAAGAAATGACATATGGCTTTGTTCAGATCCTTCTGAGGTGCCAAGAGTGATGCGAACAAAATTTCCTTCAAGTGTTATACTTGTTAGCAATGAAGGACATGTTATGACACCACACTTTTTTTCCGCAAGGTATAAGAGTAAATGCTGCTGTTGCTTATATTGGGGTTCTAGAAACAGTTGTCAAGTCCTCAACTGACAACATATGCAACGGCAGGCCTTACATATTCCAGCAAGACATGGCTCCATCCCACAAGGCTCTACGAACATTTGTTCGACTACATCACACCTAACATTTGGTCTCCTAACTCTCCAGATCTCAATCCACTAGACTATTATGTGTCGAGCGTTGTTGAGAAGGAGTTTAATAAACAGCCTCATAACACCAAAGACACTTTTAAAGCTGCAATAGTTCGAGTAATATCTGATATAAATAAGGACCAATTAATCTGAGCTTGCAGCCGATTTCGACCTCGGGTAGAGGCAGTTATTGATGCTAGTGGTGGTTTTATTGAATAAAATTAAATAATAGTTAGCTAAATTTCATGTTTACTTGTTTGTAATCAAATATAATTATATTCATTTGTTCAAGTTTTTTACTAATTCATAAAATCTGTCCTCAATTACCAGCCGCACCCTATATATATATACACGCACGCACGCACGCGCGCACACACACACACACACACACACACACACACACACACACATATATATATATATATATATTCGCTTGAGGATGAAATGGAACTAATGTCTTTAATTTAATTACAAAATTAAATTGTCTTTAATTACAAAATTAAATTCGAAGCTTTTAGCTTCCATTTTTGAAACATGGTTAGAACTGTGTAGCGAAAAACCATATTTTAAATCAATTAATCCATAATATTAATGATCTGTAAATTTACATTTTGTAAAATAAAAATATCTATAAGAACACCGGATTATATATCTTACTGTTCTTTCTTTTTTTTTATATATACATATATACATATATATATATATATATATATATATATATATATATATATATATATATATATATACGGTTTTGGAAAGTAGTAATTCTTTCAAGAACGGTGAGATTGGGAAAAAAAACCAGGGCGTAGACTGATATTTTGATAATATTCTCTGGCGATTTTCCTTCTGAGTAAATTACTCTTTTGATGGCATTTTTAGATCAAAATTGTTGTCGAATCTATTTCTATATATGTCTAGTGTATTTATTAAATTGTTATATATATATATATATATATATATATATATATATATATATATATATAGCTGAACATTCTTATTCAAGGATAGCCAATCCCTATTGTAGACTCTCGCTCAGGCACATTTGTGGTTGTTCAACACCCACAGAACCAACCTGTGCTTTATACTGCAGCTATGCTGAGCAGACTTTAGTTACAGTTTCTGGGAGAGAGCGTGTTATCTAGAATGATGAACAATCTGAATAACACCAGCACACTCAAACCCTCGGTCACGATCACTTGAGACTTTGTGCTTGCACTGCTATCGACGGCCCCAAGTGTTCCGTCTACCCAATTTCACTCACAAGGCTTTGGTCAACTCATGGTATGGTTTTCAGGCACTTCCGTAAAGGTGCCGCACGCTGGGATCGTCCCCACTCCAGATCGATAACATCAAATCGACCCTGGTGAGATTCGAACCGGATCTCATGGTCGAAAAACGGTGAAAAACGACCGTTATAATATATATATATATATATATATATATATATATATATATATATATATATATATATATATGGTTAGTAAGCTTTTCTCGCTATAACATTTACGACTGAATAGTGAGTTCCATTCTCACTGGGTGCCCCATATTTCCGGCCTTGTGCCAAATCTAAGCTACGTTTAGAAAATAAATAAATATATACAGTGTAACCCGGATATAAGAGACACGGATATAAGAGTAACCCGGATATAAGAGAGATTTTCTCTGGTCCCAAATTAGAGCCATACTTACCTAAAAAAATAGACCAAACCCGGATATAAGATACTTCGTCTCCGGTCCCGACAACTCTCTTATATACGGGGTTACACTGTATATATATATATATATATATATATATATATATATATATATATATATATATATATGTGTGTGTGTGTGTATGTGTGTGTGTGTGTGTGTGTGAATGGGTTAGAGGTTTGATGGCTGGATATATGTAAGTTGTACAAAGTCCTTTTAAAAATTCTCTTTAAAACTTTTTTAGTGTGGGCGAAGCGTATTCTGGGTAATGTATCCGTATGAGCAATTCATGGAATATAAAGAAAAAGAAATAAAAAAAAGGAAATAATCAAAAAAATAAAAAATAAAAAAAAGAAGAAAAATCTCAACCCACAATCAACTCTTTCACGATGATAAACAATTCACTTTTCAATTTTCATGGCAAAATCTTTCCAGGAACGAACACACGCCGTCAGTCTCTGTTGACATAATGTACGCATTAACTTTAATAATTTAGACGCTTCGCACTGGTTGATTAATATTGTATATTTAATCACAATAATAGTGCAAAATGAAACACATGTCGAAAGGATGGTTATTGTCAGTGAAATGACGGAAGTGGAAATTAGAAATAAAATCCATTGTAGTTTCAATTTTAGATTTTAAATGGATTGTAAAATGTAATTATTTATAATGTTCTTTTTTCTTAACTCTTTTAATTGATAATGAATTAACTATAATCTGTGGTAATTAACAATTTTATTAATTGTTCTAACACTTCCTTCCAACAGAAATGACATCTGCCATGACACCTTCTCTGGTCTCCCCTTACCCGTTGATGTCAACAACATTCTGGATAAACAAAGGATCATCCACAGCTTTTGAAATCTATCGTGTTTTTTACCCACAAACATAGCTTCTCCACCCCATTTCGTACAGTTTCAACTGCTTGAGTTATCCTTCTTCAGGACCTGATACTAACCCCGGCTAAAGAACCCAGTCTGAACTGCTATTTAACCATAGCTGGGGGTGTTGTTGGAGATGGATTCATAACTTTCAGAAGGGTATTTGTGCAAAAAGTGAATGCAATGAACTCGACAGCAATTCGATCTAGGAACTTCGAATTTGCCTTCTGAACCGCTAACCCTAACCCTACCTGAGAATGTCAGCAGAAACGTAGGACTAAAAATGATGATAGATATTTGAGGGTTAATGACGATCGTTAAAAAGTTACACCAGGCTAAAGGATTCGTTTAATTAAAAGAAAGAATACAAAGAAAAATATCAAATATCACAAATAATGACCGCAGAAATTTCACCTGAAGAAGACCGGAGTGTACAACGGCCGAAACGTTGTGGATATGACAATGAAGATGAGGATAACAGTCCGAATAAGGTAAATAATGTAAGTCATCATATTACCTCATCTCAGAGATAGAGACAGATATTGCAGCTTAAAAATATTTCGAACAGATATTTATACAAGAAAATAAATCATTTAATGTATTATCCCTATATGTGGAATATTTTCTAACACGATTAAGAATTCTAAGAATGAGTATTACGTAAAAGAAAGTATGAAAATACAAATCAAACATTTAATAAAATCCCTTTGGCAGTAATGCGGATATATCAATAAAGTTATTTTAAAAGAAATAAAATACAAATGTTATTCAGTACAGTTAAATTATGATAAAATTCCAATTTATAATAAAAAATGCATCTGAATCATATTGTCAGTACATAAATTTGTAGTATTGTTAGATTAAACTTGTTAAATAAATATGTATCTAAAGGTGTATGCAGTGAAAGTAGAAAAAAAACAAATTTCTAAAACTTTATATATATATATATATATATATATATATATATATATATATATATATATATATAGTTAGTTAGTTAGTTTATGTAAAACTTAGGTAATCCGTATGGGTAAACCTAAGGAGGAATGGATACATAGAATATTATAAAAGAAGGACTTACAGTCCTGTTATTAGTGTTTTATCTCATTTTCTCATTTAATATTCTCCAATTGGAAGTGAGTTTAAAATTCTTTATAACAGGGAGTAAAATTTTTTAAATTGATAATTTAATTTAAATTGAAATATATTACCCTTTAATAATCATTATTGATGATAAAATATTCAAATTGGAAAATTTTTTTATATTTAGGTAGATGTTAATACATGAAGTTACCTGTGTATTTCGGCCCATGGGTACCTGTATGAGTGATTGGACGTAAAGGAACGTGTGTATATGTGATATTTGCATGGGTGTATATACAGTATATGACAGAGCAAGATCTTTAATATTACCTTCAAATATTACCCCATATTAACTTAACTAAAATTTAAGTAAAAGAGATTACCTATCTAGAAACAGTCACGAGTTCAATTCATGAACAAAATTCAAACGGATAGAGATGTCAACTTAATAATCAATAAAAAATTTCTTTATAAGTTTTTAAAAAAGATTACTAGAAGTAAACTTATATTTTAAAATAAAATTTTGTACTTTCTATGAATATTTTTCTAATCGACTATTTCATAGAAAATCCCCAAAATTTAAAAAAAATAATTTAAATCACTAACAAACATCAAATTAAATTATTTTTTGACAGTCTAGAGACATTCAAATTTATATCAAACATTATAATCTTTATGAACCCCCAAAATAACACTTTCAAAGTAAAACAAAATAACAGCGTCTGTTTCTAGCCTTTTTTTACAAAAGAAAAATTAGTGACACTATCTCTCTCATGACTTCCTTCTCTCTTTTTTTTCTCTATGAGTTTTTTCTTCTCTACCCCTTCGATATCAATATATAACTTCCGTTAAGTTAACCGTTTAAATGTGTCACTATCTGCTAACTCACTCATGTCTTCACTCCCACCCTCACTTCCTCACTTCGTTAATTTACATATGTTTAATACGGCCCGTCAAAAATGTGTAAATTTTCTTTTCATTTTTTGTTTTGGAAGTAAAGTTTGATAATCCGCAGTCCTTTTAAAAGGGCTGTGGTGAAATAATTTATTACATGGAACCTTAAAAGTGGTCTGTTTTATTTAAATTATATATATATATATATATATATATATATATATATATATATATATATATAATCAGACAGGTTTGGTTAAATAATAATAATTTACACATATCATGTCGATTAGTTTTCATTGTGATCCTTTCAAGTTTGCGGTTTAATTTTTTGGTAGATTTAGAAAATCGAGTAAGACCAAAATTTTCTTTCGAATAGTTTTTATTTTCCCAAGTACTTTCTATCTCATCTGAGACCATCTCCAGGGGGTTAAGTTGTTTGTGAGTATGTATATGTGTTTCTGTGAATTTACAACATTTCAACGGTTCGTTTTTTATTGCTTATGCAGCGTTCAAAGATCATGTGTTCTTTTGTTGTTGTTTCTTTTTCAGTGTAAGGGGTGTAACTTTTTGTTGTAGCATACCTACAGACGATAATGGGTATGCCCCCATTGCAATAAATACAGTAGTAAATATTGTATGTTGGTCTGCAGTCGGAGATTCGCCTCCAGCTCTGCTGGTCAAACTTTCCGCCTCCGAGCAGAGAGGATCCTCAGACAAATCTATGTCGAAGGGCAGAGTCTCGTCTCGGAAAACAACTACCCGACCCCGTTTTATACGGAGTCTACGGGGAATTTTGGGCAGAGCCTACGGGCTCGGATACTTCACATTAAATTCAGCCTCAGGTCACATCTGACCGCGTGGGGCGGTTGGTAGTTATCCATCAGTTGGAGATTCATTGTGGAATTCACTTGACTCACTTCTAGCAGTTGACTACTTCTACGCGCCGCTGGCGAATCTTATATGTGTTGTTCTTGTCCTAAGTATTATCGTTCATTACCAACCTTCGATTGATTATTCTATTCAGTAACCTACCCTAAGTTACAACACTTATATAATATTTTTTTCATAAGCATTGTTGCTACACTCTTAGGTGACTTTATTTATTTTGGGTTTTAACTCTTTTATATAAAGGGCTTGAAGGATTTTTAGTTTTTGCTTGTTATTGTTTTTGTGTAATATAGATGTATTTTCAACTAATATCCATCTAATCTGTGAGTGTGGGCATGAGTTTTCATTTAAGTGCTGATGTATTGTTTTTAGAATTTGGAGTAGTTCGTGTGTTGAATTTATACTGTATTTATTTGGAATGTAAGGTGTAATTAGTTGATAAAGAACTTTGGTTAGCTGGTAAACAGGGATGAGGATTTGGGATATGATAGGTCGAAGGGGGAAGTTAGGTTTGTGTATTATTACAGTTCCATACATATATCCTGGTTTATAGTCTTCAGTTATTTTCGGAAGTTTAATCTATAAAGTCATGCGTTATTAGCTGTGATGAGTTTGTTGATATTTTTTTTATTATAATTGGTTAATCTAATTTTACGACAACGGTGCTAACAAAAAGAATTACATTTCATTTGGCTGAACATATCTCAATAAATCAGCATTTAAAGGAACACCCATGCTCACACTCACAGAATTTACTAGTGTGGGGTCTGCAGTTGCAGGAGCACCAGACCATATGTGGCAGCAATTGTCGGAGCATGGACAAATCGTAGACTAATAAATATGTAAGATAGATTCTAGAGATAAAAATTGTCTTGCACGACACAGTGATGAACTTTCCTAGCAGCAAACCCAGCAATTGACTCAATAAAATCTTTCCACTTCATGTCAGCCGAGAATGTTACCCCGGGAAGGGGCAACAAATCATTCTCCTGGAGGTTAGCATCAGCCATTATTGACGTGTACATAAATATGATATGTATATATGATAGCAGTATCTTTTCAGAACACTATCAAATATAAACGAAGCATTAAAAATGTAACGGAAGTGTTTCAGATTCAAACTAAGTACTCCAATGGTGATTTTTTAACCATCAATAACACAGAGACGTGGTTTTTCTTTACAAGTGGCACAAAAGTACCTTGTTTCTTGTCTTACATGGTTTTTGCTAAAACACTGGAGAATCAGGTTAGACATTGTTTCTTCTCTGTGGGTTGTATAGATTCTGAAGAATGTAGTATTCCACCATACCATTTTTGGACGGTTTGTGTTATTTGGTAATTGATCACCAAGGAAGCATTTCACAAATTGCGCAGTGATACTTTTACTGGAAAAAAAAAACAATGTTAAGACTTCGGTTGAAGTTATAAATCAATTCGAAAATTGTTTTATTGCCTAAGTAAAAAAAAAGTTGGCATTTGAAATCAGATTTCGTTACTGACCTCTAGCAGTCACCGTGGTAAAATAATTCTTCAAAGGGTACAAGATTTACAAAAACATGAAATAAATTAATCTTATTATTTCACTCTAAACTATATGGAATATCTGCAAATTTAAAAAAGAGTAGAATTTTGATCCGCCTATATATATATATATATATATATATATATATATATATATATATATATATAGGCGGATCAAATTCTACTTTTCTTTCGAGTTCGAATTCCAGTCGAATCCATTACATTCACTTACGTGCTAATACCCTTGGGAAAGGTATGAATCCTCTTCTTCTCCCTCCGGCTATGGGTAAATAGCAGGACAGACTGGGTTCTATAGCCTTGGATGGCAACTGATCTAGGAGAAGGACAACTCTGAATTCAAAACCCGCGGAGGGTCGTTTAGGGACCTTGTGGCACTTAGTGCACCAAGGTCTCTGAATTCGGCCCTTCAAAAAGTGTGGATGGTCCTGCACGAAAACCTTTACCACTATAATCAAATCTCATGTGCTGTTGTCGGGCTGTCGGTTTCCTAGGAACTGATCTGCTTGACCCTCATACGTCGAATTCGACGGGAGAGTCGACTATATATTATTATTATTATTTATTCGAAAATTATAACATAAATACGTTATAAAATCACTACAAAAATAGCAATTTTCTTTCAATACTTCTGGTGTCTTACGAAGTGATGGTGTTGAATGTAGAATAAAGGGTTTTAAAAGGTTCAAATCGATAAAACACCCCTCGCTAATGGAAACGCTGTTACATAAGCTGGAATAACCAATCAAAATACAAGTATATGAGAATTCAAAAAACTTGACAACAAACCTTGGTTATAATAATTAATGCTTTAATGTTAGGGTTAGAGACTAAAATAGAAATCAATTTAACTAATAAATATTAAATTTTACTATAAAATTAAAATTTTAAAAATTAACAAGTTTAAATTTAATCTGCATTAAGTTTAAAAAATTATAAAATTATTTAAAGAAGAAACTGAGGAAAAAATACATGTTTTGTTATTTATTTTGTTTATATTGAAAGGCCAAAAATTAATTGAGATAAACGTTAAAATCTAATGTTGCTCTGAGCTTCGTTACAACTTAGATACATTTGAAATGATGATATGGGCAGGGGAGGGTGAAATCTTGCAAAAGACAATACATACACAATCAGATTATAATACACAAACACGTAGACATATTTAGATATAGAAACATGCAATATATAGATATAGATATATAGATATAGATGTGTGTGTGTGTGTATGTGTGTGTGTGTGTTTGTATGTGTGTGTGTGTGTAATAGCGCACAGTTACTGCTGGTGATAATAAAAGCGTGCTCGATGTAAAATAACAGAGCTAAACTTTATACTACTAATAAATATACGCTTGTTCAACTGATTTACATTTTTAATTTATATATATTTTATATTTAAATCCACTTTCATCCCTACCGTGCGCCGACGGCTTAATGTAGGTACCTCCACGAAATCGCTAAAAAAAGAGCATAGCTTGATGAAAAGACGCCAACCTTGCCGAAAACAAAATTTTATTGTCTAAATGCTTATGTTATTATTAAGAGGAAAGACCAAAGTTTTTTTTAATTATTTTTAAAAAATTTTTCTTTTTAGAACATTCTAAATTTTGATTAAAAAAAACTTTTTTCTATTTGTATCAGCGGAACTAGTAAATAATATAGACACGTTTTGGCACGTTTTTGGTATGACACACATTAATTTGAAAAATCGTGCAAAAATAGAAATAATTATCGATGTTAATGAAACTTTCAGGAACT
>CAHIKZ030003993.1:1715000-1716143 GCA_903632075.3 Acanthosepion pharaonis
TTAGAGACAAATTATTCAATTGTAATTGTTCTAAAATCTTATATATTCATTAAATGTATCTTGAATCAACTATAATTAAATCAATTCCTCCTCAGTAGTCTAATCTTGAGTTTCAAGTTTCTCAAATTGGTAGAATCTGTTATCTTCTCTTAATCTGTGAAGATATTGTATAATTGATTCGTCTTTTCTTTTAATAGACAGAAATTTGGTTCTTTCCGCTATGAGAAGTTTCTTTTTAGGTCGTAAACTTCTTTTTAGAATTTCTGAAATTTCAACGAAAGTGAAATTCTCCAATTGCTTAGGGTATACCATAACAGACATTTTCATTATAGCTTCACATCCTGCCGAAGCTAGAAAGATGTCAGGTATTTCATTTCTCCCCACTTTGCCTGGTTGCCTTACAAATTTGTAGCCTGGGCGGCAAAACACCGGATCCGAGTATAGATAAATCCTGGTTCATCTCAGTGACTTAAACATCCTATCGGCAACACCATATTGCTGTATTTTTCTATGACACGTGATCAGTATTCAACTTCCGCCTGTCTCTCTCTTTACTTTATTTTCCCAGTTTGTTATTTTGGCCTGATGAGACAAGTATTAAAAGCTTACTTGTTGAAATAAATTATAATTTATAATCGAATTTTCGATGAAGGGTTAGGTTTTTCTTTTGATGTATATCATATTGTTCTGTATACTATACATTGAGTTCTATTTATAGATATATTTTATATTAAAAACAATATACCTGGATTATCCTTTCCACTTACGGATTTGATATATCTATTATTATCTATCTATCTATCTATCTATCTATCTATCTATCTATCTATCTATCGATAGATAGTGAGTTAGATGTACCATTTATATATATATATATATATATATATATATATATATATATAAAATGCTACATATAACTATCTCATGTCTTCTCTCCCCCGTCACTTCCTCACTTCGTTAATTTACATATGCTTAATACGGCCAGTTAAAAATGTGTAAATTTCTTTTCGTTTTTCATTTCAACCTTTCGAAGTAAAGTCTGATGATCCAGAACCCTTTAAAAGGGATGTGGTGAAATAATTTATTACATGGAACCTTAAAGTGGTCTGTTTTCATTCAAATTTATTTGCTCTAAATTTACAT
>CAHIKZ030003994.1:0-37678 GCA_903632075.3 Acanthosepion pharaonis
CACCTTATTTCATTTAATTTTCCTCGTTCATTTGCTTTGTTTTACGCCATATCAACACTTCAATGGGTTATATAATGCCGACAAGTTTTTTTTTTATTCCTGATAATATTTTTTTCCAAATATGTACTGCTGGTTTTGTTGGTAATATTTTTTTTCCTTCAAAAATGTATTTCCGGCATTTTCCCCTAAAAATCTATTGCTGGTAATACTTTTTCCAAAAATGTATTAAATTTAATTTAATTTTCCAAAAAATATATGGTATTAAAACTTATTTTTAACTTTCATAGTGTTTTGACTCGAGTTTGGATGTTAACTATTTTCTCACAGCTGGGACCCGAACGGGTGCTACCACCCCGGGTCAGGGTGAACCTGTGAATACCAGCAATTAGGAGGTGGTCCGACACTCAAAACCTCCTGATCAGACGTCTTGCTGTTGGATGTAGTTTATCGTCTGATCCAGGACGCTCCTTGCTCGCAACGAAGGAATACCATTCAAGTGTTGAAAAAATAACGCACGCGTGTAGAGTCCGTTGTCATATTCAGTTCATATGTGGAAGAAGTACTTAATAAAAACCTAGAAGTAGTTTCAGGGCTGAGATGATGACATTTAGATATATTCTTTCAACCATATGAATCCCGGATTCTTTCACCTAGCCAGATGAGTAGCAGAGATATAAGAGATCGTTTGGTACGGTCGACGGGAGAGGCGTGGTCCATTATGAAAAGGAGAGTCTACAGTATATTCAGCCGAAAACTGCCATCTTGAAAACTTGATCAAAATTGTTCATTTCTTTACCATAATGTGTGTATATTTGTTTTTTTAAGAATAAAGACTTAAATTGAAATATTGGAAAAAGATCTTGGTAGCAGCTAAGCAAGGCTAATATAATGAATGGAATATTTGCCAGTATGACATTCCACATTACCTTGAGAGAATCCACAGACTTCAATTTTAATGCTATTTGACAGTTACGAGCCGAAAACATATTGACCTTAGACCAGACTAGATATAATGTAGTAAATATAAAAATATATTAGACTTTCGTTGAGATCGAACTGGCTTTGTTTTGCCAACAACAACTAATTGTTGAATGCCGAGATTCCAAAGACCAGAATGTTGACGTCATTATTTCTTTTTTTTTTATTTGTTCTTTAAAAGGCGACATGTTTACCATTGTTATGGTGATTGTCTGCTCTTACAGTAACAGCATGTCTTGGCCGCCACTCTGATTGCCATCAAAACTTCGTGGATAAGTCGAAGGATGGAATATCCAGTTAATATTTTATGAGCGTAAGTTTAATAGAAACAATTTCTTCGTCGCTTGAAAAAAAACCTTTGGAAATCTTTTTGAATATATTTTGAATCTAATACGATTATTCGTTATTCAATACCGTTTTACTTCCAATTATTTATTTCAATATAAAATAACTCTGAATTAAATTGCTTTATCATCTTTGGGTTGTGCTACAAAATCACGGTTGCAAAGCAAGAGATGAATTTACAATCTATCCTGACTTTCCTTTTTTATTCCCGAAGTTGTCTGTCATTTGTGGTTAGACTCGACAAAGTAGCTTCGAAACAATGTACTCAATTGTAACACTGATCTCAGCAAATACTGATGGCTTCAGATCTCAACAATCCTCTCGACGCTAATTTTATATATACTTCAGTGTTCCTGGCTGTACAGAACGGAGAAACTGAATCACTTCAACATAAAAGCTTACTTTCGCTCAATCATTGAAAGGATTAAATTTCCACAAACAATGAAACGTTTGGACCAATAATCATTGATTTGAATGATTTCAACAGAGCTTCTGCCAAAAACACTTCCGCTTAATGAATGTGTAGGTATAAATTTCATATCTCTTTCAACTACATATTTCCTTGCCTTGTTTGAGGTAATTTACCATAAAGACTTGCCCCGGCTACTTTCTAATTGCACTTCGTTAACTATCTATTGGATAGTCTAAGCTTAAGACTATTGATCACGGGATCCATTACGTTCCATTTGAATTGATTGTTTTCGTTGGAGAACGTGCAATATGTCTGCTTAGGAACTCTCCTTTACAAAAATCAATGCATCCAACTTCCGGTCAACTCGCCAGCAGAACAATTTTACCAGATCTCTTTATCGACAATTCCTCAATGTCAGCTAAGCCCTTGGCTTTTAAACAAAGTAACTTTAACTGGCCCAGCTACAAGATGGGCTTGGAATTTTCACTACGGTTCGTGTTTCTTAACTGGAGTTTCAGACAATTCGTGTAGACATGCCTTCATTTCTTGAACATGATCTGTTTCGACCTGAAAGTCAAACTTGTCACATATGGTGGGAAAGCCGGATAAATATACCTGCAAGTCGAATCACTTTCACACGTGAAATAATGTTTTGAACTGTTCATTAATATCTACAATAGTATCTTATGGAAACTATTGACCTTCTTACTAAATGAATATGGTTATTCATAGCTGAATTGTAGTTCCGACTTTGTAACTTAAAATGTACTTTATTACACAACCTATAAAACCTCAATCCACTACACGTCCATACATATACTCTTGCTTGGAACGCAGCTATGACAAATTTGTTTTTAATACGACTTTTTCTACACTGAACCACAATTATTTCATCCGATTTTGTATGAATTTAACTCTGTTGGATTTTAATTATTTTCAAGATTCGTTTCTTCTTCACGGCATGAATTCGCATCATTTCTCTTGGTTGGCTGCAATCTCCAGACAACCTCGATGTTAAATCTAACATTTATTGAATCTCTTGGAGTCAGCGCCTTCATGCTATCTTGAATTCAAACTTTTCGACTAACTTTCTTCACCTCTCGGATAAGCCTGTTTGAAAGCAAGAATAACTAAGAACCAGGAGATGTTTGCTGATGAACGCTGTATGACATAGAATGGATTCAAAAATACTTTGAAATATAATCCTCCTTTCTGTTTTGACACTTTCTCAAATTGACATTTTAATTGGAAACTACAAAAATGATTCAAATAAGTCTCTCTGCACTTAAAAAAAAAAAATTTCGCTAGTTTTTAATCTTTGAAATTTTTAACTGACACTTCACGTTGAAGGCACCCTCCTGTATCCTAATTGTATACTAGTACACTTAAGACACGTTATTTTGATCAACTCTATGGGTAATTTGAGAACTTTAGTCCATGTTAATTATTATACACATCCTGATGCCTCTTAAGATTTTTAACCATCCAAAATATATCGGATATTTTTACGAATTCATACGAGATTGCTTTCTTACATGATAAGCATCTTTTTTTTTTTTTTTTTTTCTTTATTTGGTTTTCGTGTAGATCTTTTTTTCCACTTTCACAAAAAATCCTTTACCATAAAAAAAAAATCTTTTACGAATTCATAAGAGATTGCTTTCTTATACGATAACCTTTTTTCTTTTTAATTTGGTTTTCGTGAAGATTAAATTTTCCCACTAACCCCCCCACACACACACACAAAAATCTCTTATTTACTAATTCATAAGAGATGGTTTTTGATTTTTTCACTGAAAAAATTACCGTAACATTGATTTGATTTTTTGATTTTACAAAATGAGTATTTTTGGTCAAAAGACAATTCGGATAGCAAATTAAACCGTAAGCTTTTTGCTTTTTATTTGATTTTCGTGAAGATTCAAGCAAATCTCTTTACTAAACCTTTCTAACTGGTTTGAATTTTTTACAGATTCCGTTTTGAAATGGTTGAAATATTGAAAGTTTTTACAAAATGATTGTCTCTTAACATTAATTGCTGCAATCAGGAACCCTCTTCAGTTTCTAGTTTTAAAGCAACCTTGATACTAATTAGAAAATAGCTTTTCCTTTTTTTTAAATATTTCCATAGTCCCTAAGATTTTTCATAATTTCCGAAATTTTAGTCTCCGACAAATTTCCTGTCATGATTTGAATAGAAAATAGCAAAATGTATTCTAAGTTGAATACCGAGAATATCAATAACAAACTGTTCTCCCCCAAGCTGCTGGATGTGATGCTAGCAACACTAAGAAATTTGAGAACAGATTTTGAGTTCAAGTCTAGTTCGTTACATTCATTTACGTGAAAATATTCTTCGACAATATATGAACAAATTCTCCCAAATGTGGGTAAAATAGTCTATTTACACACAAATTCAACTGGGGTCACAACACAATGAATGTGTTAAACATAGGTTTTTAATACCAATATTGTTTTTGGAAAAAAATATTACCAGCAATATATTTTTGAAGGAAAAAAACTAGCAAAAAATATTACCAGCAATAAAAAAAACAAACACAAACTTGTCGGTATTAAATAACTCATTGAGGGGTTGATATGGCGTAAAACAAAGCAAATGAACGAGAAAAATTAAATGAGGTGAAACATGTCACTTTTTTTTTCTTGTAAATTTTTCCTTGATTTTTCTATTCGATTTCTGAAAAAGAACTAAATTTCCTCGTCTACTTCTTCCCTCTTGAAATTGGAATAGAAATAAACTCTAAGAAATTCTCTTTTTTTTTTTGTTTTTTCTTAAAAATTACTACTGTTCCCATCAAGGTTTCAAATATGAATTTTTTTTTTTCTATTCCTATGGTTGTTGAATTTAATTTCAGATTCAATTGTTATCCTTATTTGGAATTACTACAAAATATCAGTTTAATATATTTTCTTTTAAATAGAAACTTCAAGACCGAATCGAATTACAAGACCGGAATAGTCTTCACACCCCATAGAAGTAGACTCGCCCGCTTACATGAGAGGCGAGTGGGCTACTTAAACAAGACATTCACGGCAACGAGGATCGAGGCAGATACACGTCGTCTCGCTGCTACCTTACATGGCGTCGCCGATATAGGAAACCTGCTACAAACAACGTTGGAATATGGACGAACAAACACAGCAGACATTACTTCGACAGCTCATCGAGCTACAGCAAGAGATCATCGCCCTGCGAAGAGACGGAGGACAGCCGAGAAAGTCACTTACAAGGAGACCCGACAGACCTAATATAGAACCGGACTCAAGTGATGGTGACTGGGCGATATTCATTGACTCCTGGAATAGATACAAGGAGATGTGTGGGTTGACGGAGCCAACAGCGTTAAGAAACGAGCTGAGAACGGCCTGTGCCCCAGAAGTGAACAGGCTGTTGTTCGATATGGTAGGAGCAGAAGTACTAAACTCCGTCACGGAGGAAGAGCTGTTACGACACATAAAGCTCGTAGCCGTCAGAAGCCTACACAAAGAAGTGTACCGGCAAGAATTCCACTCCGTAAGGCAGAAGGAGGGGGAATCGATTACGGACTTCGTGGCACGACTTCGATCAGTCGCAAAATTCTGCGACTTTTCAGTGACTTGTCCGAACGGGATAGGATGCGGTCGGAAAGTCAGCTACTCCAACGATATGGTAGCAGGACAAATGGTGGCTGGGCTGGCAAACCTGGAGCATCAAAGCAAGGTGTTGTCTGAGGCTGCGACACTTACGACACTGGAAGAAAAAAGTTCAACAGGCTTGTCAGCCTAGAGACCACGGACAAGTCTACACCCCATCTCCATAGTAACGTATACCCTACTACAACGAGCACACAGAGATCGGGCCGCAGGCAGCGGCCTCGGGAGAACCAGACTGTATCAACCCCGAGAGACACTGAACCCTGTAAATGGTGTGGAAGAGCTCACACCCTGACGGCTCGAATGAACGAAGGGTTGCCCCAGCAGCAAAGATGACTTGTCACAATTGCGGCTTAACCGGACATTTAAAAGGGGTTTGCAGGAAACCGAAGCAGGGGTCCAGCAACAAATCTACAGCGGGTGTGGTCGGAGCAGAATCCAGAACTCTCACCACCCAAAGACACAAGAAGGGTCGTAACCGGATGATCGTCCAAGATGGACAAGTGAAAAGGAGAGGTGAAATCAACCTGACAAAACCAAAGGCCGTGCCGCACCTGGTTTGGAACAAAAGTAAGTTCGAAGAGGTACTCCTGATCCAGCACCAACCCTGATGGTAGAGATAACTCTGATTCCAGAGGCCCATGCGGAATTCGGGCACATATCCATAGGACAAGCTGGCCTCCATACTCACCGGATCGAGGCGATCGCAGACACTGGGGCACAGACATGCTCTAGCGGACCAGAAATCCAAAAAAAATTCTGAAGTGTCCAGACAAATGTCTAGTACCGACTAGTCACCGAATTCGGGAATCACGGATAACCTACTAAACATAAAAGGCGTGATATTCGCTAAAGTCAGAGTAGGATCGCGGGAAACACGTCAGATTATATATGTATCAAAAATACATCAGATTTCTGCCTGTCCGAGTCGGCCCTAAAAGACCTTGGTCTGGTGCCAGATAACTTTCCAGACCCAACTTCCCAGCAGAACGTGGCAACTAGCGACGGCGGAAAGGCACCATGTGGGTGCCCACAAAGAACTAATGTCCCACCTAAGCCGGACAGGATCCCTTTCGCTCCTATGGAAGAAAACAGACCCCGATTGGAACGATGGATGAAGGAGCATTTTGAGTCCAGTGCATTCAATGTATGCCCACATCAACGGCTGCAGGCGATGGAAGGAAAACCCATGGACATCACGTTCATCCAGGGGGCCAAACCCTCAGCTGTCCACACCCCAATCCCGGTCCCACACCATTGGAAGAAAAGAGTCAAGGAGGACCTCGACCGAGACGTGGCATTGGGCATCATAGAACCTGTACCAGTGGGTACACCTACAACATGGTGCTCCAGAATGGTGGTTGCACCGAAAAAGGACGGGTCACCGAGGCGTACGGTGGACCTACAGAAGCTCAACACCGCTACCCTACGAGAAACCCATCATACACCGTCTCCTTTCAATCAGGCATCGCTGGTGCCTGCGAAAACTAGAAAAACCGTTTTGGATGCATGGAATGGCTATCATAGCCTAACCCTCTCTCCATCGGCAAGAGATGCAACTACCTTCATCACGGAATGGGGTAGATACCGTTATCTTCGGGCACCACAAGGATTCCAAGCGTCAGGAGACGCATATACACGCAGGTTCGACAATATTACTGTAGATATGCCCAGGAAAACAAGATGTATTGACGATACGATACTATGGGACAACTCTATTGAATCATCATTTTGGCATACTATAGAGTACATAAATAACTGCAGCAAAAATGGTATCGTATTCAACCCCAGAAATTTCACTTCGCGGAAAAAGAGGTGGAATTTGCCGGATTCTTGATAACAGAAGACGGGATAAAACCCACCAAAAAATGACTGAAACAATACGGAATTTCCCGACAAAAAAAAATATAACTGACATAAGATCCTGGTTTGGAATGGTAAACCAGGTAGCCTACGCTTTTTCTCAGGCCGAGGTAATGGCCCCGTTCCGGGAGCTGCTAAAGACAAAAATCGGAAGTTCTACTGGGACAGCACACTCGATCGAATCTTCGAAGAGTCGAAAAGAAGGATCACAGAAGAAATCGAGAACGGTGTAAGAACCTTCGAAGTGAATAGGCCAACTTGTTTGTCGACGGACTTCAGCAAAACAGGCTTAGGATATTTTCTTTTCCAGAAGCACTGCAACTGTGCCACCGAAGCTGGACCGAAGTGTGGTGAGGACCACTGGAAGTTAATCCTGGCCGGCTCCCGATTCACTAATGACGCAGAGTCCCGATATGCACCAGTGGAAGGAGAAGCATTGGCATTAGTCTACGGACTGGAAGCATGCCGGATGTTCGTTTTGGGGTGCCCAGAGCTGTTAGTCACCGTGGACCATAAGCCCCTGGTGAAGATCTTCTCGGACAAAGCTCTGGAGGACATAAAGAACCCAAGACTGTTTAACTTCAAAGAACGGTCCTTGATGTACAAATTTCGAATAAAGCATCTCCCTGGCAAACTCAATGCGGCACCAGACTGTACATCGAGATGCCCAGTGGCGTTAAGCCAGGAGGAAGCAAACGAAGAGGACACCGCACAAACTATGGATAGCGCCATAAGAGCGTCATTTAACTCCACCTATGAGCAGGACCCTAAATTAAGAGCAATAACATGGGACAGGATTGTGGCTGCAGCTGCTACTGACGAGGAATGCCGTTCCCTCGCCGAATTCATACAAAATGGCTTCCCTAAATCTCGGCACGAACTGCCGGAGACAATTCGCCGGTTTTGGCATATGAAAGAGGAGTTATATTGCTTGGAAGGGTGACGATAATGGAAAATAAAATCCTCATACCCAGAAAGCTACGTGCGGAGGTACTGGAATCACTCCATTCAGCGCATCAGGGCGTCAATGGAATGTTGGCAAACGCTAGACAGCGGCTGTTTTGGCCAGGACTGGACGCGAGCATTCGTCAAACCCGGGCCCAGTGCAAAGTATGCAACGTAATAGCTCCATCACAACCCAAGGAACCCCTAATGCCGCCCTCGAACCCCGAGTTCCCATTTCAGAAGACTGTGACGGACTTCTTCGATTTACGAGGAAGAACTATCTAGTATATGCAGATAGATACACCGGATGGGTAGAAGTCACTCTGATGTCGTCCGGGAATGCCAAGGCTACATGTGACGCCCTACGAAACTGGTTCTGCACGTATGGCGTACCGGAGGAACTTTCAACCGATGGCGGACCACCGTTTGACTCCAGTGAATTTAACCGGTTCCTAGATAATTGGGGCATAAGGAAACGAACATCATCGGCATATTACCCTCAAAGCAACGGGAGAGCAGAACTAGCAGTTAAAACGGCTAAAAGGATACTTGTTGATAGCACGGACAGTTGCGGTCGCCTATGCCATGACCAGGCAGCTAGGTCCCTACTGACTCATCGCAACACCCCGGTACGAGACCTACATATGTCTCCAGCGATGATGCTCTACGGTCGCGTGATAAAGGACCATCTCCCAGTGCTCCAGGACCGATATCGAATCCACAAACGCTGGAGAGAAATCAGTCATTATAGGGAAACAGCGATGGCAAAAAGACACTTAAGGAATGAAAGAGAATACAATCTAAAAAGTCACCCACTTCAGGAACTGAAAATCGGGGAAACGGTGCAGATACAGAACCAAGTTGGTCCATACCCGCGCCGATGGGCAAAGACAGGAAGGGTGGTGGAAACACTGGGTAACCGGCAGTATAATGTACGCATGGATGGGAGTAACCGGGTAACCCGTCGCAATCGCAGATTCCTCCGAAAAATAAACCCAGTAGTAGATACTCCTTGCCACTCGATACCTCAGGTGCCCCCAGGAATGTTGGATACCATAGACAACCCAACAGGGCCCGAAATACCGGGAGAATGGTCCACCACTGATATGGATCAAAACCAGCCCGAAACATTCGACACTCTACCAGAACCGATGGAGGTAGATGACACAGCATCCCCTGGAATGATGGAGGTTGAGGAAGACCAACCGGTGCGTCGTAGCAGAAGGGTGACGCGACCCCCAGGAACCTATCCCCACAGACGTGGGGCACGTCGCACGACTACTCCAGAGCCTGAAAACATTGGACCACAACGCGAGTATCTTGTGGCCCCGGAAGGGAGGGAGAGGGGAATGTAAGACGGTTGGAATCGAACCTAAGACGCCTTACATGAGAGGCAGTGGGTTACAAGACCGGAATGGTCTTGGCGTCATTAAATGTTATAACAACATTTTCCATCCTGGATAAGAAGATAGAAACAAGGTTTCTGATCCCGTGTGGAATTGCCGGTGTTTAGGCCATGAGAGGTAGGAGAGTGGGCTACAAATAGTTAAACAAGACATTGAAACGGTTTTAATACAACGAGGATCGAGGCAGATACACGTCTACAAAAATTGTTTTAAAATGTTTTTCCATTGTTAAAAAAACAAGGTTTTATGAAAATGAAGGTTCAAAATGTTAAACAAATCAAAAACAATGAAAATGTTATAACGTTTTACAACAAAAACTGAAAACGTATGTTAAATAAACATTTTTTTACTTTACGAATGTGCAAGAAAATAAAAAGCAAACAAGAGAAAAATATAAGAAAATAATTTTCTTAATCATGAACAATATTTATATTTATTTGACAACAGTTTTCAATAATAAGAGTTACTTCCCTTTGACTGGGCTAATGTTTTTACTAATAAAAATTTTTTTTTATCCGAGCTCACAAAAACTGAATGAACTTGTAGTTCAAAATGTTCACTGAAAGAGAATCTTATAAAGCTGAAAATATGTTAATAAACTTTAAGCTTTAAAGAAGTTGGAAGTGAATGTTCCGTTTGTTTTCGTTGCTCGTAGTTTTAAATGTATTGTTCGTAATTGTTTGTACTTAGTTTCGTCTGAGGCAATTTTAGAAGCAATTTATGTTTGTGTCGGGTGAGAGGGGAGGAACGGAACTTCTTAACTTGACATAGTATTGTTTAACTAACGTATTCTCTCTTTTTACCTGTCAACTTTTAAATATTAAATGATCCCTTCCCTCTGAAGAACTGTACCATGTGTAAAGATATTAATATTCAGAATTTAGAACTTAAAGGAAATGATTTCAGATTAGTGGCGATTGTCTTTCGTGTTTATTAATTGCTGCAATCAGGAACCCTAACTCTTTTTTTCAGTTTCTAGTTTTGAAAAGCAACTCTTGATCACTAATTAGAAAATAATCTTCCCTTAACATAAACATTTCCATAATCCCTACATAATACTTTGTATAATTTCGAAATTTTAGTCTCCACGACAAATTACCTGCCATGATTTGAATAGAGAAAATAGCAAAAATTGTATTCCTAAGTTGAATACCGACGCGAATATCAATAACAAACTCTGTTCTTCCCCCACGCCAGCTGCTGGATGTGATGCTAGCAACACTAAGGAATTTGAGAACAGATTTTGAGTTCAAGTCTGGATCGTTACATTCATTTACGGGAAAATATTCTTCAAGATATGAACAAATTCTCCTAAATGTGGGTAAAATCATAAGTCTATTTACAGACACACAAATTCAACTGGGGTCACAACACAATGGAATGTGTTAAACATAGGTCTTAATACCAATATTTTTTTTTTTTTTTTTTTTTTTGAAAAAATATTACCAGCAATATATTTTGGAAGAAAAAAAAAAAAACGGCAAAATATTAAATATTACCAGCAATAAAAAAACACAAACTTATCGGTATTAAATAACTCATTAAGGGGTTGATATGGCGTTCAAAGCAAATGAACGAGGAAAATTAAATGAGGTGAAACTTGTCACTTTTGTAAACTTTTCCTTGATTTTTCTATTCGATTTCTGAAAAAAAACTACATTTCCTTGTCTATTTCTTCCCTCTTGAAATTGGAGAAGGCAGAAATAAACTGTCGGATCTCTAAGAAATTCTTTCCTTTTTTTTTTTTTTTTTTTTTTTTACAATTATATTACAATTGTCCCAGCAAGGTTGGCAAATTGGGGGGAGGCGTGATTTAGTTACTTTAAACTTGTGCTTCGAGAAATGCTTTCTTGTTCTTTCTGTTCTATGGTTGTTCGAATTTAATTTCAGATTCAATTGTTATCCTTATTTCCACGGTAGAGTATTACTACAAAATATCAGTTTAATATTTTCTTTTAAGTAGAAATAGTCTACCTTGAACTGTCATCCGCATTAAATGTTACAAAAACAAGTGCATTTTCCGTCCTGCATAAGACTATATACTACATCAAACAAGGTTTCTGATCAAGAGCTTTTGAGGCGTGTGGAATCACCTTAATTGCCGGTGTTCCCAGGCCCATCCTGACCCGAGGTAGGAGCACCTGTGAGGGTCCCAGCTATGGCCAAATAGTTAAATCCCAAAATGGGGGCCAGAACACTATGAAAGTGTTAAAATAGGTTTTAATACAATAAATACTTTGTAAGACGTTTTGCAGCAATACGTTACCAGAAGTTGTCGGTATTAAATAAAACATTGTGGTTGATATGCCGTAAAACAAAGTACATTTTATCCCTTTCGTTTTTCCATATTCAGTCTTCATTCTCTTCCTAATGACCAATGTAAATGATTTCATATTGTGATGTCTTTATTTGATAGCCACTTCCATTCAACTTTACGATATATCTGTATTTAAGCTGATGATAATTTTATTTAGCTGTCTCTTGAATAACCGTAGCCACTACACACGAGTGGATACTAAAGTGACTTTTCGACGAAAGCTTCTTAATAAACTCAAATCCGACTTTGATCATCATTTGTCTAAATTTTACTAAGTGTAGTTGCGCCAAGAACAAGATTAGCTTCTATGAGATGTTACAATGGTTGACGGAAAAGTCGGCCATTTTTTATTCAATTGGGTTTACAAAATACAAAGCTTGTTACCTTGACAGAAGCTGGAATTTTAGTTTCGATAATCATTCATCAATTTAAAACAATGACTTTAAAAATTCTTCCGTAATTATGAGCTTATTTGAACTGATCAGGACCTGTTGGTTAAATAGGCTATTTTATAAGCAATTTATGTGTGTGTCACAGGTGGGAGAGGAAAAACGGAATTTTGACTTGACATAGTATTAACGTATCCTCTCTTTTTACCTGTCAACTTTTAAATATTAAATGATCCCTTCCCTCTGAAGAATTGTACCATGTGTAAAGATATTAATATTCAGAATTTAGAACTAAAGGAAATGATTTCAGATTAAACGAAACTATTCCTGTTTTTTTCTTTGCCTTTCTTTAAGATGTGACACCTTTGAGTTGATACTCGAGTTATCATAGCTTAGGCCTGAACCACTGACGTTCTTAGTTGTGTATTTTATGGGCTTATATGTAATTGTTCGTTATTTTCTGCCATACAATCGTTAAGTGACGTCCACTCCAAACCAGTAGCTTGAAAGAAGTTTCTTGATCAAGTTATCCTTTTAACCCCACATTGCGCCATTGATAATAAAGGTCAGTACCTTAGCACCTACTCTAGGTGGGGGGAAATGACATTCTATAGTGTCTTTAGAAATATCGCTTTTTTTTCTTCGTCTCAATTATTTTAAGTTTCTATGCGCAACTTCTTCGTTGCCAATATTTTGCTTTTTGTTCATTTGACTTAGATGTACCATCTTACTATCTCTAGCATGATTTGATGAACGTCTTCTCAAATACTTTCCTGATTAATGAGAAGTCTTCTACTCATAATCGATTACTCTGGAGATAGGACTAAGACGAATTGCACTGTAGTTCGTATTACATTGTCTCTTTTTAGTGACTTTCGTTTAGTAAAGTACTCAACGAATGACTATTGTTGGATACTTTTTGCCAAATTTACGTTCCTTCCTATTTTTCTTTTATAATCACAACTGTCGGAGCTATTAGTTTCTTGAAAGATCTTATTGACTCAACAATAGCTTGGTTAATATTTGTTGCAGATGGCATAATGTTTTATCATCTCTTGTGTTATCTTTTCTTTCATGTGGATGATGCATTCTTAGACTAATCAAGTTCTGCATAAACCAAATAAGCCTATATATGGTATGATTTTTTTTTGGTTGCTTTCAATGTAGCTAAAACGCAACATAATCCAAAAACGCCCTATCTTTTCTAAATCATGGGAATACTCATTTTTATATTTTTCACCTCTTTTATGGCTATCAATGAATTGAGATCATATCTAACCAATACTTTGAGTTTTTCTATTTCATCATTGCTATAAACTACATATCGATGGCTGTTTGCTCTCTATCGTGCCCCATGCTCTTGAACCAGTCCTAATTAAGGGCTGAACCTTGGCAACGTTCTTAAAAGTTCCTTCTCATTATAATAGCTAATTTAAACTAACCCAAACGTAATCTAGTTTTTATGGGTTCCACGTTGACTAATCCTAAATTAAATTAGTTAGTCTTTCTTTCAGACGGAAATGTTGATTCTCTTGCAAATCAGACGCACTTGCTTTCTCTTTGAACTGTGCATCTGACAGGATAACTTCGCTGCTCTTTTTTTTTTTTTTTTTTTTTTCTTCGAGGAGGGGGTCGATTTCAATACTGTCGCTTTTCAGCACTGTCAGTCTTCGAATATAAAGCCACAACAATAATCTGTGTTCTATTCGTATTCAGTATATTACAAGATTATACTCTATGCATTTGGGATTCCTGATAAGGTTGAATTCACCTTGTCATGGAAGATACCTTGAGATATTACTAATTTAAAGGGTAGACCCTTAAATCTTTGAGCCAATCTGTGTATGGAAGCTACAGAGAAGGCTGTCTAATCTTTTTAAGCAAATATATTAGGTCAACGATAATATCCTTCGTTTCCCTTATAATAGAAATATATTTTTGTTGGTTAATACTTTTAATATGTATATAGTCCTGGGTATGACGATAAACTACATCCAACAGCAAGTCCTCTGATTGGGAGATTGGAGCTTTTAAGAGGTGTGGAAATAACTTAATTACTGTCCCCAGGTTCGCTATGAGTGGTGGTGGTAGCACCTATTAAGGTGTCAGCTATGGGTAAATGGTGACCCCCCCACAAACAAAAAACCTTATGAAGATATAATACAAGCAATAGACTTTAGACGAAGGTAGCTGGCTAGTAATTCCATATGTCATACACACAACTGGACTGCCTTGTATCTTGTGCACTTTTAGAATGGACGAAATCGAGCAATTTCAGTAAATACATTTGGTCATTGCTAAATTTTCCCATCTTAACCCGGTTCACTTCTAATGGTGCCTGGGTGCTGGGGACATACAAGAGGCAAATTAGTCGCGAAATATTGGTTTGGAGGTGACAGTGTACAATCGCTATGATCTAATTGATTAACCCAGTCACACTTTCGATCTCTAATCATATATACGAAATTCAGGTTACTTTGCATCTCTTCTCAGCAGGCTCATCTGTAATCATGAAACAGGCTTAAAAAAGCTGTTTGCTTAGATATTGGTTAAAATCTTTAACTTTCTATTTAACATAATGAAAAGCTAAAAACTAATCTTTTTTTTTCCTATGGTAATTAATAAATTCTTTTTTTTTTTCCAATCTTTGACAGGTGCCAATAATGTGAAATTTGTCTCAATTCAAAGAACCTTGTCTGTCCGAAACTTTTTCAAAGCTTCCCATTTTTCTTCTATTATTAATCCCTCACTTTTCGCTGCTTCGTCTTAAAGAAGGAAGTCAACAGTGATGAATAGACCGGCTTTCTTGGTAGTTCCCGATAGTAAATTTCCTCGCAATATCTGCTGCAAATTCATCACCTTCGAGCTACCAAAATTTAATTAATCTTGATAAGCAAACACGTTGTCTTTGTCTTAATTATTACGGTTTTGACCACATCTAGATTTAGTCATGTTAATTTTCTTTTTGAGTCACTTTCCTGACGCTAAAGTGTCGACGACTATAATCCCCCCAATAAAAAAAAAATCCCTTATGTTGGTCCCTATCCAATTTCCTGGCTACGGTTAGTACCAGCTGGTCTCAAAAAAGCTTTCGCATCCAATGTGGGTATGTTGAATTTCAAATAACCAGCTATCTTAATCTTAGCAAATTTCTTCAAAGCAGTTGAAGCTTACAGTCGTATCTAAAACTGAACCTTGAATGCAAATCGCTACTATGCAATTAACTTGTACCCGCTTCAAATGTTTATTTCGAAACTGATCAACCAAATCACGTTTGATATTAAATATCTGAAGTAATGTTATAAACGCTCTTCCGTTTAATTTGGAATTGCTTACTTCATTTCAGTCTTTTAAATAAATGTAAGCCTTTTCTCATTAACGTTGGCTGAACCCTGTCTGTCCTCTGAGCCCTTAGGAGACGACCGGTTGATTGGTTATTTAACCAGCATGTCAACCGCTGTCATTAATGCCGAAAATTATGGTTGGTTGACTTTGTTCAACGGCATGACCGCCTCCATGCGCCAAATTTTTATTTATAGTGTTGTATATTTTATAGATAACATGTAGTGATTTCTTCTGAAAAGGAAGCAGCCTATTTCTTTCTGTTCGTCTATTATTTGAGAAAAGTGTTTTTTTTCAAAGACGTTGGATTGTTTTGTACAACATCGAAATTGTTGCACGTCTTTTCAGTCTTAGAATATGCTTTAACAGTAATCACAAACGATTACTTTAAGTATTTACGTGGAAGATTTTTGTCCAATTCGGACTTCGCTTAGCATTACTGCTTTTGATCAAGTAATGTTTCTCTAGTTTCCAGTTTAACTGTCGACTGATTATTTTTTGTAATCTCTTCATGTGAGTCTAATGTTGGTTGTTGTCATTTTGGTCGTCGCCTTTTGCCAGTGCATCACACTTTGAATTTCCTTAATGCCAACATAGCCATGAAGCCAGGCCAAAATTACTACATTATAAGTTTCTATCAAATCTGACAGGCTTCCAATATTTCACATATGTAAGAATGATTTGGATTTTTTTCCTTAATTGCTGTTAAGCTGCATAAGGCATCTGAAAAGATTATGAAGGTTTTGTCTTCTGAGTTTTTGATCATGTCAAGCATCATGTTTTTCATGGTTTGTAGCATAATTGTATAAATGAATGCATTGTTTGGTAGACTAATTTGACTGTGGATATGTGTCTCCGGCACTTGTTCTGTTCAGAATCTTGATTTTTTTTTTTTTTTATCCATCTGTATAGAATAATTTGTATTCACTGTATTTATCTTTCAGTTCTCCATCTTTTGCTCTATTTTATTTACTGTGAATTGTTATATTATCAGTGTTTTTGTTCACTTGTTTTAGGGCTTTTTGATTTAAAATCTAAATGAGGGAATCACTTTTATTGTAGAATTGAATATATTTAGGATTGCTTTTGTTTTTTGGGGTTTTTTTTTTTTGTTTTGTATGTTAGGTTGGAGTGTTATTTTGGCTGAGGCGATATTATAGTGTAATTCATAATCTATTATAAATGCTCGTCGTTGTTCGTCTGAATATATTGCAGCTGTATACAGTCTGGTCTTTTGGTGGGTTACTTTTATTTTAAACAGGAAACTTCCATTTCACAATTGTCGAAGGTAGTATTAGGCCTTTGAAACTAATCAGTTGCTAATGTAATTCGAGAAGTGATGTATTCATACGCTAGCTCCACGTAGTCGAAATAACTGAGAAAATAGTGCGATTTATCGTGTGGAAATTACGTCGTTCTTGTTTCTGGCTCTTCAAGCAACTTTTTCTTGTATATTTAACTAACTTCTCTTTACGGGACTGAATCTGGTCAGCCTTGATTACCAAACTCTTTGACATGTTTTCTATCTTGGGATTCTGTAATAACGAAGAGAAATGTTTAAAATAGGACATTTTTTTTCTTTACCCTATCCCTTTCGAAAATAGAATGAAACTATTTTAAATGTCGTCTTGATATTGTAATCATTCTGTGAATGTGAATTTTTATTTCATAAAAATTTTCATGATGGCGATCTCATATGTCTACTTTATTAAAACATACCAGTATGATTTGCTATGGTTTTTGTCTTCAGGTGTTCAAATATTGATAGCCACCCCGATCCTAAGGCTAAATTGCAGTCTACACTAACGGCTTTAAAAATCTTTATAGTAAGATTAAAAAACCGTTAATGTAAAGTGTACAGCACTTGGAACATGTTACTGACCAAATTTGATCTAAAATAAAAATAAAAAGGATAGTATCTTGAGCAATGGATTAAAATCCGTTCCACGTGTTATCAGGATTACAGATCTCATTTTACTGTTCCAAATATCTTCTAGGCTTACGGCCATATCACGTTGAAAAACCGGTTCCAGTATGATCACGAAAGTTAAGCAACGTCAAGCCAGCTGGGTGACCGCTTTGAAATACCAGGTGCTCTAAGTTTGGATATGTGGGTTGTGTTAATCGGAGAGCAGTTTCAATTCCAGTTCATTATATTTACTTAAAATAAAATAATCTTGGGAATAGTATGAATCCCTCTTCTCTCCCTGCTATGGGTTAATTAATAAGAATAAATTATTATCGCCAAAAATAAAATTGTGTGCGAAAAAAATGTTTATATTTAGACATTACGTAATCCATTCAGGTTGATATGCTTCTAAGAAAACAAATTTCTCCCCCTATGTAGTGTGTGTGTGTGTGTGTGTGTGTTATATATATTCCCAAACAGGAGGTTTATCCCTCGTTTTCTTCTCAAGACTACTTCAAACCTATAAATCTAAACTCTGAAACTTTATTTTGTTTTTTCTTCAATAAAAAGTAGATAGTTCCGTCCGGTTTAAATTCCTCTATCTAAATAAGTGATGCAGAGTGCAGTTTCTGTAAATTACCAATACCTCCCACTTCGTTCTAGTGTACCGTTCTGTTCCTTAGACTATATTTTCGAGATTCCTTTAGTCTGTTCTTCTAATGGCTTAAAAGAATACTTCAAAATTTTTTTCTCTCTCCAGGCAGAAGATAAAAATATTCTAACTTGCGAATTTAAAAGGGAAAAATTAAAAAAAAAAACTCTCCGATGTCGCTTTTGGTCTTTCCATCACCTCACGAGTGGTTTCTCCAATTGATTAATAGAAAATAGTTTCGTTTTGAAGGCGATAAACTTAACAAGCCATTCCTTTTCCCAGTTAATGGCATATTTTAGATCCCTTTTGAGATCAGCTACCAATTTCACCTTATCGAACTGATCAGACTTCCTATTAAAACAGGAAGAAACAGTTACTTTCAAAAGTAAATTTAGAGAAAGACAAAAAGTTCTGTAAACGTCAGACATCGTTCTGGTATTTCTTACGTCTTAGTGGCATTATCGCCTTGCTTCGAATGACTTGATTATACGACTCAGCTTTCTTTAATACTGTTATAGACAAGCGTATGGTTGTAAGAAAGAAATACGACATCAGAAATAGATTTACGTGGTTTATTTCAACAGGAACGTGGGGGTTTGGGACAGCTACCTTGTGGTAAAGTTCATAAGCCAGCTTCGGATGTAGGTCGATCTCTCATAGTGGTTCAGACATGTTGACGGTGGTTGATGCTCCCTTGCTGTCGTCTGCTGAACGTGGCAGGTCTCTACCCTGGGCACGTGTGGACTGACTGTTGAAATTCTTTTCATTGACCCCTTTTATAGCATTTTTATGAATTAACAGGCCGAAAAACGAAGCGAGTATAATTAAGGAAGCATTTTTATTGGACGAAAAATAGAAACTTTAAATATTAGAAATTTTCGACCGGAACACGTGTGTCGGGAACATTTGTAAACTAAGATAATGGTCATTTTGTAACGGGGCTTTGTCCCGTTCCCATCCGGCTCTCGCTCTTGACTATTTGCCTGTAAATCAGCCGAGATATGTCTTATTTTATTTTATAACAATACGCTACGTGCGGCTGTTTTAATCATTTTTCCTTTTCTTTCTCGATGGACACAAATGTTAAAAAAATAAGCAGTCTACAACAATTTCACTTCTGGTCTATTTTTTTCTCGTTGAAAGTGATGACCCTTAAAACAGTTCTTCTGATCCCCCAAATGTATAGAAAGTGATGCAGGGTGAAGTTTCTTTAAATTACTAAGGAAATGAAGATTCGTTCTAGTAACCGTTCCTTGGACTATAAATTTTCGAGGTTACTTTGAATACCCTTCTCTGCAAATTGAAAAAAGTCTAAGTAAAGACTTATTTCTGCTCATGAATAACCATATGTACATAATGTACTGTCAAAATGGAAATGCGTCTCAACTCCCTCAATTGGGTTCTTAAATTAACGATATATATGATATGAAAAGAGCGTTTGTTCTCCTGTTAAAATTCTATTTTCTTGTCTGGTTATTAGTTTAATCTTTTTAAACTATAAAAACAAAATTAAATATCAAACATCAGTTGAAATAACGTTTATATATTCTGATCAGAAATATATAATAACTATAAAATTTTCAGATTTTTTACAGTATTTTTTTTTTATCAGGTGACGTAATTCCTAATGTACAATACGCCTTCATCCATAATACGCAGAGTCGATCCTGATAGTTATCCAAATACCTGCTGCTCCTAAATTTGAATATGTGGTTTTTGTAACGGATAATGACGGTTTTATTTAATGTGAGAGAGCAGTATTTTAAATTCTAGCTAAGTTCCTCATATTTATCTTAAAGTAAAAATAATATCACGTCTATATGAATCCATCTCTTCTCCGAAACCTATGGATTAATTATTAAATCTTGTCACTAAACCATTATCTCCAAAGATAATTTCACAAAAATATTTTTGTTTAGCGGCATATCAATCACCTAACTATAATGTGTATATAAAATTATACATACATCTAATATATATATATATATATATGATCGAAATAAAAGTATAAAATTTAATATTACAAGACATATTAAAAAAATTAAATAAAAAAAAAAAACTCGACAACAAAGGGGGGATAATTGGTTTCGCTCACGCTATGTCAGGCTTCCACGGGTTTCGAAAATTAAAACAAAAGAAATGTACATATGAAAAAAAAAAAAATTATATATATACATATATATATATATATATATATGTTAGTATATATTACAGAAGGAAAAGAGAGGCAGATGACAGCGAGTCCCCAAAAATTCACGTTGTTTAGAACAAAGAAGGCTTTACGGGACCCTATGTAAAGTGCCTCAGAACCTTACGATGAAATATATAGTGTGACCGGAGCCAACACGGTGAACCAGTCAACACAATATTTATTATTTTTAAAAAATACAAACAAATGTGGCACAAGGCCGAAAAAGGGGATGGGGAATGACGGTCTTCTTCTGTCTTTAATCTAAAACTTAGCTAGTCACAGACACTGACCCAAACATGCCAACAATAATCCAATCACCAAAACATCACATTCACTCCTACCTTTCTTACTACGTCCACCATAATACCTCAGTTTCTCTATGACGTCCTAACTAGTCCCCTTATTTACAAATATTGTTCATGGGGGAGGGTCATAAAAATAACAACTTTTAAAAAAATCCCCAAATGAATATTTACAAAATGAATTAATTATTTACAATAAACTAAACAAAATTGAGTTAGTAATAAAAAACCCCCACAAACTATGAATGTGGCAGAAAAATCAGTTAACTGGACGAAATCGATGCGGGACTTTAAAAAATAAGTACACATTCAAACCATCAAGCATTCACACAAACACTCACTCATTCATACACAACAACAAATACGAAAACACACACACGAAAACGAAAGGCGCCCCGCATCCACCAGAAAACTGACATCACTAACCACCTAACGAGGGAGGGGATGGGGAATTAAAACAAAAGTAAAAAATAGGGACAGAAATAAAAGGGACCAATGAGCTTACATACCCTAGCTAAGTTAAACGGGAAAAAAAAAAAACTAAAAATTCAAAACAAAAACCTAGTCTAACCTAATATCTGGGTGGGTTGCCTATGTTCAACCCTGTTAGGACAATATTCTGTGCCTAACCGACATCTAAATGCCACTCTAGGTCAGCCCCTTTCACTCTACACATTCGCGCAAGATTCACCCACCTTTTGCCGAATTCTGATGATGGGAGCCGCCGCCTTTCCGTCCTAATCTTGACTTTAAGCTGATGCTTAAAGTACAAGATCAGTTGGGAAGAGGTGAACTTCTCGCCTTCATAGAATCCCTTCTGTCGCGTCGTCCAAATCACGACTCGCATAACCCCTAGTAAGCAACAGAACACATAGTGTTCAGCCTTCGTCAATTGCGATACCACATTGCTACAAACAGAACTGGCTTCCAGGACAAAAAACTTTCCCTGCAGCATGCGAACCATGAGGCCTTCAACAAACTTGCACAACGGCACTACCGCACTGCACTGAAAAAAGGCGTGACCAATGGTCTCGACATTCCCAGTACAGCGACGACAGTTTGGATATTTCTCCAAGCCTGCTGAACAAAGTCTTTTGCCGACCCAGAGGGCCCCGCGAATCATCAGCCAGGTGAGTGATGCCTCATCGTTATTGAGACATTTCAACCCAGGCGCCCAAGGCCATATCGAGCGAGCCTCCTGCTTCGTAAGACCGAGCTCGTCGATCAAATCATCTTGAACGGCCCCCCTAACTAAAAACACGATATAATGCCTTACGAGACAACGCTTGGGCGTCGGAGAGGCCAACCGACGACCGCAAGAGGAGCTTCAAAGCACGACGACATTCACGATAGAAGGAGCACTCGCCACGAGGAGTACGACCGGCCTCCTCCTCGCACGAGTGCACACTTCTCAGGGATGGGAAATGTTTACGGACATCTTCTTTCCAAAAGGTGCCCACCTCATCCAAACCGCGACACATTCGGTCGAGAAAGGTAATGCGTAGCATATATTGACGAATCTCAATGCTAGGCATTCCCAGACCGCCCTCAGAGGGATGAAGGCAACAGATCTCGCGAGATGCCATGTGGGCCTTGCCTCTCCACAAGAAAGAGAACAAGGCCTTGACTAATGACATTAGTCGGGCACACGGGAGTGGAAGCACAGAAAGACGGTAGAGGAGTATCGGATAGATGTGGGAACCACAAACTTCCGCCCTTCCCTTCAGGGAAAGTCTCCTCCGAGACCACAGACTAGCCGCGGCCTCGGCCCCCCCTGTACCTCCGACCAAATTTTTCCAACTGGAGATCAGGACCGAACCAGACGCCGAGTATCTTGATCGGCCCATCCGTCCAGAGGAAAGGTCCGGGAAGAGAAATGCCCCTTCCACGCACCCAACCGCAAGCCCACAGACTTATCGCGGTTGATTTTGGCCCCTGTCACCATCTCATACCCACTGATCTGCTTACTGACTTCGTTAATCTCGGCTCTGCTCGACACAAGAACCGAAACGTCGTCAGCATAGGCAGAATACCTGGCCGAGGTGTTAGCACCAGGCAGCGAAATACCGCGTAGGACCGGATTCGCCTTTAACTTGCGAAGGAAAGGCTCCAACGCAAGAACGTAAAGCAGAGGCGATAGCGGACAACCTTGACGAATGGAGCGAGACAATACGAAAGGCTTCGATCTTACCCCATTCACTTCCACCAGCGCACCGGGGTCGCGCATACAAGAACGGATCCAGGAGCGAAAGTCGGCTCCGAAACCGGCCGCCGAAAGGACAGCCTCCAGAAATCGATGGTCAACCCTATCGAAGGCCTTGGACTGATCTAAAATTGATCAGCGCGGCTTCACTGTCGACTTGTTCTAAGATCAGGCGTACCATATGAAGGTTATCCTGAATAGTCCTGCCCTTCACAGCACAAGTCTGTTCAGGGCCAATCAGACTAGACAGGACCTGCAAACGGTTGCCAAGATCTTCGCCAAAATCTTTTAAGTCAGTGTTTAACATCGTTAAAGGGCGAAAGTTCCCTAAAACGCAGCAACTTGATGACACCTCTGGTGAAGCGTTGAGGTAAAACCCTGCCTCATCCAGTGGTTGTACATCAGTTCCAGCAAAGGCACAAAAACGTACGACAACCTCAAGTAAACTTCGTAGGAAAGACCATCTAATCCGGAGACTTATCCAGGCCAACCTGCTTCGGCGCTTCCCAGATTTCCGACTCTGTTATGGGCCCTCGACCTAGCCACTTAAAGCTGAAAGAAGGGAAAGTCAGAAAAATAGGCGTCGAACCAAAGGATCCTGGTGAAAACCTCCTGAAAAGTAATATAAAAAACCTCAAATTGCGTTTGTAGTCAAGAAAGGTAATGTGACGCACAGGCTTTCGATTTTCCTCTACACCAGACGGCCATATTCGAAGAAAACATTCCCCTAACTACCTTGTCCTTCTTGATAAGCAAGAGGCCAATATTTATTAATTTTTTTCTTCTAAAGAATATTTATAAAAATTGAGGGAAGTCACACTAATATTTATTTGTATAAAATACAAAATTTGGCACAAGGCCAAAAAGGGGGGATGGGGAATGACGGTCTTCTTCTGTCTTAAATCTAAAAACTTAGCTAGTCACAGACACTGACCCAAACATGCCAACAATAATCCAATCACCAAAACATCACATTCACTCCTACCATTCTTACTACGTCCACCATAATACCTCAGTTTCTCTATGACGTCCTAACTAGTCCCCATATATACAAATATTGTTCATGGGGGAGGGTCATAAAATAACAACTTTTTAAAAAAATCCCCAAATGCGTATTTACAAAATGAAATAATTATTTACAATAAAACTAAACAAAACTGAGTTAGTAATAAAACCCCCCACAAACTATGAATGTGGCAGAAATGTCAGTTAACCAGACGAAATCGATGCGGGACTAAGAAAATGATTACACATTCAGACCATCAAGCATTCACACAAACACTCACTCATTCATACACAACAACAAATACGAAAACACACACCCGAAACGAAAGGCGTCCCGCATCCACCAGAAAACTGACATCACTAACCACCTAACGAGGGAGGGGATGGGGAATTAAACAAAAGAAAAAAAATGGGACAGAAATAAAAAGGGACCAATGAGCTTACATACCCTAGCTAAGTTAAACGGAAAAAAAAGGAAAAACTAAATAAAAAAAAAAAAACCTAGTCTAACCTAATATCTGGGTGGGTTGCCAACGTTCAACCCTGTTAGGACAATATTCTGTGCCTAACCGACATCTAAATGCCACTCAAGGTCAGCCCCTTTCACTCTACACATTCGCGCAAGATTCACCCACCTTTTGGCGAATTCTGATGATGGGAGCCGCCGCCTTTCCGTCCTAATCTTGACTTTAAGCTGATGCCTAAAGTACAAGATCAGTTGGGAAGAGGTGAACTTCTCGCCTTCATAGAATCCCTTCTGTCGCGTCGTCCAAATCACGACTCGCATAACCCCTAGTAAGCAACAGAACACATAGTGTTCAGCCTTCGTCAATTGCGATACCACATTGCTACAAACAGAACTGGCTTCCAGGACAAAAAACTTTCCCTGCAGCATGCGAACCATGAGGCCTTCAACAAACCTGCACAACGGCACTACCGCACTGCACTGAAAAAAGGCGTGACCAATGGTCTCGACATTCCCAGTACAGCGACGACAGTTTGGATATTTCTCCAAGCCTGCTGAACAAAAGTCTTTTGCCGACCCAGAGGGCCCCGCGAATCATCAGCCAGGTGAGTGATGCCTCATCGTTATTGAGACATTTCAACCCAGGCGCCCAAGGCCATATCGAGCGAGCCTCCTGCTTCGTAAGACCGAGCTCGTCGATCAGATCATCTTGAACGCCCCCTAACTAACACACGATATAATGCCTTACGAGACAACGCTTGGGCGTCGGAGAGGCCAACCGACGACCGCAAGAGGAGCTTCAAAGCACGACGACATTCACGATAGAAGGAGCACTCGCCACGAGGAGTACGACCGGCCTCCTCCTCGCACGAGTGCACACTTCTCAGGGATGGGAAATGTTTACGGACATCTTCTTTCCAAAAGGTGCCCACCTCATCCAAACCGCGACACATTCGGTCGAGAAAGGTAATGCGTAGCATATATTGACGAATCTCAATGCTAGGCATTCCCAGACCGCCCTCAGAGGGATGAAGGCAACAGATCTCGCGAGATGCCATATGGGCCTTGCCTCTCCACAAGAAAGAGAACAAGGCCTTGACTAATGACATTAGTCGGGCACACGGGAGTGGGAAGCACAGAAAGACGGTAGAGGAGTATCGGATAGATGTGGGAACCACAAACTTCCGCCCTTCCCTTCAGGGAAAGTCTCCTCCGAGACCACAGACTAGCCGCGACCTCGGCCCGCCCCTGTACCTCCGACCAATTCTTTTCCAACTGGAGATCAGGACCGAACCAGACGCCGAGTATCTTGATCGGCCCATCCGTCCAGAGGAAAGGTCCGGGAAGAGAAACTCCTTCCACGCACCCAACCGCAAGCCCACAGACTTATCGCGGTTGATTTTGGCCCCTGTCACCATCTCATACCCACTGATCTGCTTACTGACTTCGTTAATCTCGGCTCTGCTCGACACAAGAACCGAAACGTCGTCAGCATAGGCAGAATACCTGGCCGAGGTGTTAGCACCAGGCAGCGAAATACCGCGTAGGACCGGATTCGCCTTTAACTTGCGAAGGAAAGGCTCCAACGCAAGAACGTAAAGCAGAGGCGATAGCGGACAACCTTGACGAATGGAGCGAGACAATACGAAAGGCTTCGATCTTACCCCATTCACTTCCACCAGCGCACCGGGGGTCGCATACAAGAGACGGATCCAGGAGCGAAAGTCGGCTCCGAAACCGGCCGCCGAAAGGACAGACTCCAGAAATCGATGGTCAACCCTATCGAAGGCCTTGGACTGATCTAAATTGATCAGCGCGGCTTCACTGTCGACTTGTTCTAAGATCAGGCGTACCATATGAAGGTTATCCTGAATAGTCCTGCCCTTCACAGCACAAGTCTGTTCAGGGCCAATCAGACTAGACAGGACAAGCTGCAAACGGTTGGCCAAGATCTTCGCCAAAATCTTTAAGTCAGTGTTTAACATCGTTAAAGGGCGAAAGTTCCCTAACCCATCCTCCGTCCTTGTCCTTACGCAGCAACTTGAGTGACACCCCTGGTGAAGCGTTGAGGTAAAGACCCTGCCTCATCCAGTGGTTGTACATCAGTTCCAGCAAAGGCACAAAAACGTGCGACAACCTCAAGTAAACTTCGTAGGGCAGACCATCTAATCCCGGAGACTTATCCAGGCCAACCTGCTTCAGCGCTTCCCAGATTTCCGACTCTGTTATGCGGCCCTCGCACTAGCCACTTCAGCTGCCGAGAGGCAGGGGAAAGTCAGCTAAATAGGCGTCGAACTGAGCAGAACTCAGACCGGGCTCCCTGGTGAAAAGATCCTGAAAATAATCTCGAAAGACCTCACATATGCCCGCGTTTGTAGTCACGGTCCGCTTATCCGGTAATGTGACGCACGCTATATGTCGCCGGCCGCGTTTCGATTTTCCTCTACACGCAGTTCAGCGGGCCATATTCGTTGCCTCAGAAGACATTCTTTTAACCTAGCCTAACTACCAGAGCTTGGTCCTTCTTGATAAGCAAGGAGGCCAACTCTGCCTTAGCTAAGACTACGTCCCCACTAACACGGGATTTCACGGCCCGATACACTTTTTCTTCTAAAGCTGTTTGCGCCGCTAATTTATCTAAATTGAGTCGGCGACCAGTCAACACTAAATTTGGCGGCACAGTCTGTGCTATTTAAAAGGTGTTCGCATATGGCGGAGCTGTAGGTGTTCGGGACGAGTCCATTCGCAGGCAAGGTGTGGTTCCTAATTTTAGTAGGAACGTGTTGCTTTATTCTAGTGTCTAAGCGTTGAGTCGTTCTCCCTATGTAGTCGGCTCCGCAACTACAAACGTATTTGTAAATAATAGAATTAATATGGTGGGGAGGGAGAACGTCTTTACACGCAGATCGAAATTGTTTTAATTTTCAATCTATGTGGAAGCCTGACGAGCGGGAGCGAAACCGGTTGCTTCCCCCCCCCTTTGTTGTTGAGTTTTTTTTTATTATTTAATATATTTTAATGTCTTGTAATATTAAATTTTATACATTTATTTCGATCATTAAATCTTGTACCCACAAAAATATCTTTAAATATCTTAAAAACAGGTACAACCAGAATTTAATTGGTAAATTAAATAAAATATTACAGATTAAGGCGAAATTGAGAACTGTTGAATATGAAATTAAATTTCTTCAGCAATGTATCCGCTTTCAGGTTTTCCCCTCTTTCATTCAGTTCAGAGTCAGGAGGGCTAAGTTACACCCTAGTTGGAATATTGCGTCGGTCTTTATTAAAGATCGGATTAAACATCTTTCTTCTAGAAACCTGTGCTTTAAGCGAGATTACAGGAGATTATTATGTACGCATATGAATTCTGTTTCATTTTTTGATTGGATTAGGTTCTCAGGTTTTTGGGACTGGTCCATCAACGGCAGTGTGTTAAATTATCTACAAAACAAGATGCCAAGTTGAATAGTTTGGTCCAGAAGAAATACGGAGTCACTTCTGAACCTAATTCAAATAATATTATTAATCTGTCCACACATGAACTAACTGAGTTAGAATCGTTTGTTCTTTCTCACGGGTTGGACTTCTCCATTCATCCCTCTATGCCGGACAAGGAGAAGATTTTTTCCGAGTTCGAGGTTTTCTATGCTCAGTTGGCAAGACTCTCTCCCACCTCTGTCGACGCGGTTACTAATTTGAAAGCCCAGTTGAACAATTTCGCTCACACCTTCTCCTGCTCCTCGGTCGCTACTGCCGAATCCAAATGGAAAGCAGAACATCAGCGTGTTATCAACGCTCTGGGGAATAATTATGACTTGATTATTTCCAGACCTGATAAAGGTGCTGGTGTAGTTATTTTGGATCGAGCAGACTATATATCCAAAATGTCTTCTATTTTAGAAGACACTTCAAAGTTTACTAGACTTGGTTCTGTTGAGAGCTGTGATGGAACCTCCTCGTGTGAAGCGAAATTTCAAAAATCACTTTTAAAGTGGGTAAAATCAGGGTTACTCTCAAAGGAAATTGCCAACGAAATCCGTCCTTCCGGTTCGATTCGTCCCCGATTATATGGTCTTCCTAAAATCCATAAGGAGGGTGTACCGTTGCGACCGATCTTGTCCATGATCGGGTCAGCCCAACACATGATAGCCCAATGGCTTTCCACACTTTTGGATCCTGTGTTGCAGTGCCTGGATGGTTTTTGTATCAAGGATTCCTTTTCCTTTGTTGACCGTGTGCGAAAATTTTCTTCTTCCGGTAAGTTCATGTGCTCTTTCGATGTTTCTTCCTTGTATACTTGTGTCCCTTTGATGGAAACCATCGATATTTGTTGCGACTATCTCTATCGCAGTTCATTAACTTCACCTAGTTTTCCTGAGTCAATTTTTCGGGAATTGATGAGATTTGCAACGTCCTCCGTTGAATTCAGTTTCAACAATACTATGTACCAACAGATTGACGGGATCGCTATGGGCTCTCCTTTGGGTCCTGCACTTGCTAACATATTTGTAGGCTTCCAGGAAGAAAAGATACGAAGGAATCCACTTTGTCCTCAACTGTACTATCGGTATGTGGACGACACCTTTTGTTTATTTAACGGTGAAGTTGAGGCTGACCAGTTTCTTTCGTTTTTAAATGGCATCCATCCGGCACTAAGGTTCACTATTGAAAAAGAGTCCAATTATCAATTGGCTTTTTTAGATGTATTAGTACATCGCACGTCAACAGGTTTTCTTAATTCCGTTTACAGAAAACCTAATTTGCAGGGTTATACACTCGTTGGGACTCTTTTTGTCCCACTAAGCGCAAGATCAACATTATCAAAACCCTCCTCCACAGAGCATTAAAGATTTGCTCTGAGCCTTTCCTTAACGATGAAATTAACTTTATTAAGGATACCCTATGTAATTTGGGTTATCCTCTTGATACTGTTAATTCAGTTATCCGGAGTAAAATTGAAGAGTTCAGAAGTGCCGATGTCTACACTGTCAAAAAATGCCCTGTTTACCTGAGATTGCCCTGGATTGGTACAAAGTGTGATAAAATGACCAAACAAATTTCATCAAAGGTTCGTGGCTGCTTTTTCTCCGCTGAAGTTCGGATTATTTTTAAAACTCGGCCTATGTTTCGATCTGCGTGTAAAGACGTTCTCCCTCCCCACCATATTAATTCTATTATTTACAAATACGTTTGTAGTTGCGGAGCCGACTACATAGGGAGAACGACTCAACGCTTAGACACTAGAATAAAGCAACACGTTCCTACTAAAATTAGGAACCACACCTTGCCTGCGAATGGACTCGTCCCGAACACCTACAGTTCCGCCATATGCGAACACCATTTAAATAGCAGAGACTGTGCCGCCAAATTTAGTGTTGACTGGTCGCCGACTCAATTTAGATAAATTAGCGGCGCAAACAGCTTAAGAAGAAAAAGTTGATCGGGCCGTGAAATCCCGTGTTAGTGGGGACGTAGTCTTAGCTAAGGCAGAGTTGGCCTCCTTGCTTATCAAGAATGATCAAGCTCTGGTAGTTAGGGCTAGGTTAAAAAGAATGTTTTCTGAGGCAACGAATATGGCCGCTGAACTGCGTGCAGAGGAGAATCGAAGCGCGGCCAGGCGACATATAGCGTGCGTCACATTACCGGATAAGCGGACCGTGACTACAAACGCGGGCATATGTGAGGTCTTTCGAGATTACTTTCAGGAGCTTTTCACCAGGGAGCCCGGTCTGAGCTCTGCTCAGTTCGACGCCTATTTAGCTGACTTTCCCTGCCTCTTGGCAGCTGAAGTGGCTAGGTGCGAGGGTCCCATAACAGAGTCGGAAATCTGGGAAGCGCTGAAGCAGGTTGGCCTGGATAAGTCTCCGGGATTAGATGGTCTTCCGTACGAAGTTTACTTGAGATTGTCGCACGTTTTTGTTCCTTTGCTGGGACTGATGTACAACCACTGGATGAGGCGGGGTCTTTACCTCAACGCTTCACCAGGGGTGTCATCAAGTTGCTGCGTAAGGACGAAAAAGACGGTGGGGATGGGTTAGGGAACTTTCGCCCTTTAACGATGTTAAACACTGACTTAAAAGATTTTGGCGAAGATCTTAGCCAACCGTTTGCAGCTTGTCCTGTCTAGTCTGATTGGCCCTGAACAGACTTGTGCTGTGAAGGGCAGGACTATTCAGGATAACCTTCATATGGTACGCTTGATCTTAGAACAAGTCGACAGTGAAGCCGCGCTGATCAATTTAGATCAGTCCAAGGCTTTCGATAGGGTTGACCATCGATTTCTGGAGGCTGTCCTTTCGGCGGCCGGTTTCGGAGCCGACTTTCGCTCCTGGATCCGACTCTTGTATGCGACCCCCGGTGCGCTGGTGGAAGTGAATGGGGTAAGATCGAAGCCTTTCGTATTGTCTCGCTCCATTCGTCAAGGTTGTCCGCTATCGCCTCTGCTTTTTACGTTCTTGCGTTGGAGCCTTTCCTTCGCAAGTTAAAGGCGAATCCAGTCCTACGCGGTATTTCGCTGCCTGGTGCTAACACCTCGGCCAGGTATTCTGCCTATGCTGACGACGTTTCGGTTCTTGTGTCGAGCAGAGCCGAGATTAACGAAGTCAGCAAGCAGATCAGTGGGTATGAGATGGTGACAGGGGCCAAAATCAACCGCGATAAGTCTGTGGGCTTGCGGTTGGGTGCGTGGAAGGGAGTTTTCTTCCGGACCTTTCCTCTGGACGGATGGGCCGATCAAGATACTCGGCGTCTGGTTCGGTCCTGATCTCCAGTTGGAAAAGAATTGGTCGGAGGTACAGGGGCGGGCCGAGGCCGCGGCTGGTCTGTGGTCTCGGAGGGGACTTTCCCTGAAGGGAAGGGCGGAAGTTTGTGGTTCTCCCATCTATCCGATCCTCCTCTACCGTCTTTCTGTGCTTCCACTCCCGTATGCCCGACTAATGTCATTAGTCAAGGCCTTGTTCTCTTTCTTGTGGAGAGGCAAGGCCCATATGGCATCTCGCGAGATCTGCTGCCTTCATCCCTCTGAGGGCGGTCTGGGGATGCCTAGCATTGAGATTCGTCAATATATGCTACGCATTACCTTTCTAGACCGAATGTGTCGCGGTTTTGGATGAGGTGGGCACCTTTTGGAAAGAAGATGTCCGTAAACATTTCCCCATCCCTGAGAAGTGTGCACTCGTGCGAGGAGGAGGCCGGTCGTACTCCTCGTGGCGAGTGCTCCTTCTATCGTGAATGTCGTCGTGCTTTGAAGCTCCTCTTGCGGACGTCGGATGGCCTCTCCGACGCCCAAGCGTTGTCTCGTAAGGCATTATATCGATTGTTAGTTAGGGGGCCCGTTCGAGATACTCTGATCGACGAGCTCGGTCTTACGAAGCAGGAGGCTCGCTCGATATGGCCTTGGGCGCCTGGGTTGAAATGTCTCACTAACGATGAGGCATCACTCACCTGGCTGATGATTCGCGGGGCCCTCTGGGTCGGCAAAAGACTTTGTTCAGCAGGCTTGGAGAAATATCCAAACTGTCGTCGCTGTACTGGAAATGTCGAGACCATTGGTCACGCCTTTTTTCAGTGCAAGACGGTAGTGCCGTTGTGCAAGTTTGTTGAAGGCCTCATGGTTCGCATGCTGCAGGGAAAGTTTTTTGTCCTGGAAGCTAGTTCTGTTTGTAGCAATGTGGTATCGCAATTGACGAAGGCTGAACACTATGTGTTCTGTTGCTTACTAGGGGTTATGCGAGTGGTGATTTGGACGACGCGACAGAAGGGATTCTATGAAGGCGAGAAGTTCACCTCTTCCCAACTGATCTTGTACTTTAAGCATCAGCTTAAAGTCAAGATTAGGACGGAAAGGCGGCGGCTCCCATCATCAGAATTCGGCAAAAGGTGGGTGAATCTTGCGCGAATGTGTAGAGTGAAAGGGCTGACCTAGAGTGGCACTTGGATGTCGGTTAGGTACAGAATTTTGTCCTAACAGGGTTGAACATAGGCAACCCACCCAGATATTAGGCTAGACTAGGTTGTCATTTTTGAACATTTAGTTTCTTTTTTTTCCTGGTTAACTTAGCTAGGGTATGTGAGCTCATTAGCCCCTTTTATTTCTGTCCCTAATTTTTTCTTTTGTTTAATTCCCCATCCCCTCCCTCGTTAGGTGGTTAGTGATGTCAGTTTTCTGGTGGATGCGGGGCGCCTTTCGTTTTTTCGTGTGTGTGTTTTCGTATTTGTTGTTGTGTATGAATGAGTGAGTGTTTGTGTGAATGCTTGATGCTTTGAATGTGTACTTATTTTATTAGTCCCGCATCGATTTCGTCCAGTTAACTGATTTTCTGCCACATTCATAGTTTGTGGGGGTTTTATTACTAACTCAGTTTTGTTTTAGTTTATTGTACATAATTAATGCATTTTTGTAAATATTCATTTGGGGATTTTTTAAAAGTTGTTATTTAATGACCCTCCCCATGAACAATATATGTAAATAAGGGAACTAATTAGGACTTCATAGAGAATCTGAGGTATTATGGTGGACGTAGTAAGAAAGGTAGGAGTGATTGTGTTGTTTTGGTGAATGGATTATTGTTGGCATGTTTGGGTCAGTGTCTGCGACTAGCTAAGTTTAGATTAAAGACAGAAGAAGACCGTCATTCCCCATCCCCCCTTTTCGGCCTTGTGCCACATTTGTTTGTATTTTTTACAAAACAATAAATATTGTGTTGACTGGTTCACCGTGTTGGCCCGGTCACACTCTATATTTCATCTTAAGGTTCTGGAGGCACTTTACATCGGGTCCCGCAAGCCTTTGTGCAAACAACGCGAGTGTTTGCTGGGACTCGCTGTCATCTGCCTCTAGTTCCTTCTTGCATATATACTAACATATATATATATATATATATATATATATAATGTATATGTGTGTTTGATTTTTTTTTTTTTTTCTTCACTGTACATTTCTTTTTTTTAATTTTCAATCTCCCGTGGAAGCCTGACGAGCGGGAGCGAAACCGGTTGCTTCCCATCCGCCCTTTGTTGTTGAGTTTTTTTATTATTTAATACTTTTTAATATGTCTTGTAATATTAAATTTTATACTTTTATTTCGATCATTAAATTTTGTACCCACAAAAATATCTTTAAATATATATATATATATATATATATATATATATATATATATATATATATATATATATATATATATAGTGTGTGTGTGTGTGTGTATTTTGAATAGTAGTCGAGGTTTATCACTTGTTTCCGATTTCGGATCATTAAGAAGTTCCTCTTCAATCTTCTTTATTTCTATAAGCCTAAAAACTCTCAATTTTATTTACTATTTATTCTTTTCTCAATAGCAGTAGGTTTCGTCTATCGTTTGGTCCACACTCTGGTCTTTTGAACAGGATAAAGGCTTGTAGTGGTATTGACGGAATAAATCAACCCACACATTTTTTTACTTTACGAATGTGCAAGAAAATAAAAAGCAAACAAGAGAAGAAATACAAGAAAATAACTTTTCTTAATCAGGAACAATATTTATATTTATTAATGACAACAGTTTTACAATAACAATAATAAGAGTTACTTCCCTTTGACTGGGCTAATGTTTTTTACTAATTAAAAGCAATTTTTTATCCGAGCTCACAAAAAACTGAATTAACTTGTAGTTCAAAATGTTCACTGAAAAAAAAATCTTATAAAGCTGAAAATATGTTAATAAACTTTTAGCTTTAAAAAGTTGGAGAAGTGAATGTTCCGTATGTTTTTGTTGCTCGTAGTTTTTAAATGTATTGTTCGTAATTGTTTGTAATTAAAGTTCGTCTGATTCAATAACGTAATTGAATAAGAATATAAAATTTTACAAGTTGGTGAGTGAGATCTTTCCTTGAAATTGTAGCTTGATTTTCAGTGAGATAATTTCATGTTAAAGAACTTTGGGTTCAACTTTGTAGACTTCGCTGTAATAATGATTCAAGCGTCGTGAAGTCGATTAGCGAATTTGGTTGTCGTAATTCTCCTCTTTGGGTCGCTCGTACCTTCAACTTTATGTTCCTTCAACCACGTGACAGGCTCCGAAGGCATTCTTTTTTTCGTCAGGTCAAAAAACTAGGTTGACGTTGTTCGGACGTAGTGGTGAGCAGGTAAATTGTTTTTTTTTTTCACCTGTTAACCACTCAGAAAGCGCCTTACAAAACTCAGTCTAGAGCCTGATATGTTTTGTCTCGCTTATTGAGAACAATACACGTAAAAAAAAGATAAATTTAATATTTATTATCCAATGAGGAGTTTAGGTTTTCAGAAACATTCATGAAGATGTGATCCGCTCTTTGCACGAAAATCGACATTTGTGAAAAAGTGGTAGCGGACAGCTAAAGGCTTATCCATTTTCCGCTTAAAATTGGATTTCCCGTTCCTTCTAAAGTCTTTTTATTCTTTCACTTTCAGTAGCCGCTTATATCTTAGTGGCATTATCACCTTGCTTCGAATGATTTGATATATATAGATATATATTTTATTATATGTGCAACTCTTTTTTTTTTTTTTTCCTCGTTGAAAGTGATGACCCTTAAAACAGTTCTTCTGATCCCCCAACTGTATAGTAAGTGATGCAGGGTGCAGTTTCTGTAAATTACCAATACCTCCCACTTCGTTCTAGTGTACCGTTCCGTTCCTTAGACTATATTTTCGAGATTCCTTTAGTCTGTTCTTCTAATGTCTTAAAAGAATACTTGAAAATTTTTTTCTCTCTCCAGGCAGACGATAAAAATATTCTAACTTCCGAATCCCTAATGGCTTAAAAAAAAAACAAAAAAACTTTCAAAGAATTTTTTCTCTCCAGACAACAGAAGATAAAAACTTTCTAACTTGTAATAATTCAGTTTCCGAATCCCAACCGCGTCCGGAGTAAGACTATAAACTACGTCCAACAGCAAGGCCTCTGATCAAGAGGTTTTGAGGCGAGTGGAAACCTCTTAATTGCTGGTGTTCCCAAGTACACCCTGACCTGGGGTGGTAGCATTGTTTAGGGTCCCAACTATGGGCAAATACTTAACCCCTAACTGGGGTCAAAACACTATGAAAGTGTTAAAATAGTTTTTAAAACAAGAAATACTTTGTGGAAAAGAATTTCCAGCATTACGTTTTTGAAAAAAAAAAAAATACCAGTCATAAAAATCTCATTGGCATTAAATATCCCATTAAGGTTGATAAAGCAAACCGAATTAAAAAGCGGAAAATTTAAGACCATTTCAGATGTCGCTTTTTTGGTCTTTCCATCGCTCTCGCTTTGAGTTTTCGTAGTTCATCGTTGCCATGTACGACACATTGATGGCTATATTTGCTTCTCTGATCGTGCCCCATGCTCTTGAACCAGTCCTGTCTACAAAGCTGAACCTTGTCGAAGTTTTTGAAATTGAACGGATTTTTAGAACCTAAACTAATCCGAATGTAATCTACTTTTTTAATTTAGTTCAATAATTTCAGCCAGGTCTGGGAAATGCGACTTCTTGGGTCATCCCCAAGAATATCTTTCATTTTGTTTACCTTCAGCTGATGAAGTTGACATTTATTTATTTATAAGACATTGAACAATTTGGTTGAACCTCTTACGATGAATGTCACGGGGAAATGATCTAGAGAATGGGGCAAACTGACCCCACCTTTTTTTTTTCTTTAAGTCAACTTGCTCTTTTGGTAGTTTTTATGATTTGATATATAGCAGAGGTTGTTTAGATCTTCTCCTGGGTCTCCCAGTTAGTTTTCTCCATCCACACTAGTGGTGGGAGTACTCGAGAAGGGGGTGCAAAAAGTCTCGTGTAGTGAATTATAATGCCACTAGTTCACTACGAGCGCAAGAAACTTTTTAAACACGTACAATATTTATATTTTACGTATATCAATAAATAATTAATAGGAGTTACTTCCCTTTGACTTCGTCTTTTCGAAGGTTATTTTTTTTTTATCTGAGCTCATAAAGTTTAATGAACTTGCCGCTCAAAATGTTTACAGTGAGAGTTGAAAGTTTGTAAAGCTGAAAATATGTTGATAAACTTTTAGCTTATAGTGGGTTAGCCAATCTGTATCGGTGATTTAAAATACAACTGACCGTCTACTATTTTTACTAAATCAAATGCAACAAAGACAACAAGAGAAATAATCAAATAGGCAGATATTTTTGTTTCAACAGAAAATGATTTTTATATAACAAGCACACACCTGTCTATATTTCTGAGATGAGGTATTATGTACATTATTTGGACTATTGTCCTCATCTTTGTCGCCATGTTTATTACGTTTTGGCCGTTGTATGCTCTGGCCTTCTTCAGTTGGTTGGAATGTCGAACTAAACCCTTTGTTTCATTCACTGAGGTAGACTGATCTCTAGTTCCATGTTTAATGGATGTCGGTTATCTCCTGTTAATTTCCCTCTGAAAGTTCTCCACTGCCTTAGCTGGGTAATGAACACGCACTCTTTGGGTCCTGTCACTGGATCTAACCAACACCTGTATCTGCTGTGCCATGAAGGCAGGAGTGTACAACAGCCAAAACATAATATAGCGACAAAGATGAGGACAATAGTCCAAATAATGTAAATAATGAACAAGTATACACGATATAATAAAGTTGCTTAAAATTTTAGAGTTCTTTGTTGTGTAATCAAAAGTAATATAAAAGGTGTTATGCTATAAATCTGGTAAGTAATCAGTTTATGTTGATAGTGAAATTGAATGAAATAGATTGCTTGACTTACTGTAGAGTTGTCTCAATTCAACTGATATAATTATGATTTATGTTAAAATATTGAGTTATTTTCTGAACGCCTCTGGTCTTGGTTTACTGCTTTGAATTCTGAACAGGTTATGGACCAATTGGAAAGCATTGCTTCATTTTGAACTCTGGAGCCAATTTTAATGGGTTCAGCATAAACTGTATGAAAAAAACATTCATCAAAACTTAGATGAGACAAACTAGTCCCATGGTACTCTATAAATCTCAAAAACAAGCCCCATTAATCCTGAATATAATCATTCAATCAAAATAAGGAAATTTCTTCAAACAGAAAAAAGAAAGCCATAAAAATACTTTAACTTTTGATGGAACCTATCATTCAGAGGCAGAAATACCTCCCCTGCAATCCATATTACCTCAAACCAAAAATATACCACCTTGGACCATAAGAATACCAGAAATAATTTAAAAACAAGTATACATTCATTTATATTGAAAGAGGAATTAGAAATAAATCCAAATCAATTCTGCCATACATTCGTACATCTTCATGGCTGGATCAAAATACAAAACTGAAGCAGAAT